>DWRA01001532.1:0-16664 GCA_018250295.1 Spathilepia clonius
TCGCCTCTTACGACAGGCAGGGGATACCGTAGCCCTATTCTCCTCCCGGAACTACAGGGACAAGGGTTCTACCACCTTTTGAATTTGTTAATTGGCCACCTGATGGTCATTGGGCACTGCCGCCCATGGACATCGTAAACGACTCCATATGGAATTAGAATCGTGGCTGAGATCGTTCACAGGACTATAAGCAGTAAATCAGAACGCTTCTATAAGTGTCTCTTCATTGCTATACGCTTAAAACCTTAATACAGTAATGATTAATACTACTATTATAATGCAGAAATAGGTATGTAGATGATACCTTTAGATTTAAACCACGGACATTTCTACCACCTTCGATACTGCTTGCGGCGGAAACGTTATTTAATCACGAACACCACACCCACAAATCCCTTGTTATTAGTATCTTCACCGTCGTAAAATTGTTCTTTGGTCATATTAGTAGTGTTACAATTTGATCGAGTTAGTCTTTGCAAACCTACTACTTAAATTATTTAATTTTATTCTACGTCAGTTTTTTTTATAAAAGTTGATGATACAACAGCGGCTCAAAGGAAGACTCCCGGAGGACCGTTTGAGTGGCCCGTATTTACATTTTTTCTACTGGAGCTCTAACTTCCTCCCTTCACTCTTTATAATCTTGACGCATAACTAAGAAAGCCTGTCGCTCTTACGCAGTGTAACATCAACACTGTGTTTATATTTTAGAGCGTATTTTCCTTTTACTACTTTTAACAGATTTTCCAACGACATTGGAAGGAACAAGGCGACACTATACGTAGTGTCAATCTAATTTAAACCCTGCAGCGTCGTCTAAATGTTGAAAACTATTTGCCATGTTGTCAACGGATGCAAATCCCGACAGATTTCAAAATGTAAGCCTGACGTGAAGCACATATTTCTTTAAATTTTTCAGTGCATCGTCAAATATCAAAATTAACGGCCAATACTTTATAGAAAGTCAATTGTTTGTCGACTTGTATACGTACGTAAATGTGTATATGTACTGACGGACAATAATGACCTAGAGCCAAATTAATTAATTAATAATAATTTTAATTATATAACCATTTTTTTAGTACTTAATCATCTAACGCCGACGTTGTGCTCATTCGGAATTCCGCTTCGTCTCGGCAGAATTTTGTAGCCTTCATTATTTTGTACGAGATGCTAAGTATGTCATTTTAAGTTGAGAATACACAGTAAAACTTACGTCTGGGCAAAATATTGAAAATAAGTAGATATCTAGTGATAACGTGCAATCGTAAGGTCTAAAGTTTAATATTGTTGACAGTGCCATCAGCGCGAATCTTGGGCGGGCCGGACCTACACGTGGACATAGGCTCCACTATCAACCTGACCTGCCTCATCCAGTTCAGCCCAGAACCGCCCGCCTACATATTCTGGTACCACGAGGACGAGGTGAGCGGCCGCAAAGTAATTATTCACTCCATTTTATTACTAGAATAAGATGATAATACACAACGAAGTGGTCTAATAAAGTGAAGAGTAAGTGCATTGCACTGTTTCACATTCGGTACTTTTTTTTGTTAATTCCTTAAGGAAAAAAATATTGTCGATTCTTATAATGAGCTTCTCTAATTAACTTGCTCGATAAAAAATATTCAAAAAAAACGAGTTACTGCCTTTATACATTCTCTGTTTCAAAATACATTAATTGTAGCTGTTATTGTTGAAGATTTAAAGAAATACAATTTTCGACTAGTTTAGACCAGTTCGAATCGTGTATTTAGTTAAGTTAGATTGTAGTAATAAAGTAAGGATCAACGAAATGACAGTCGTTAAGCCAGTTGAAGATCAATCGCCGGCGACTATAATTGAGTTCCGGCGATCAAATGCGATCAAATCGTACGATTATAGAGACCCTTGATTAAGCTTTATACGCTCCGATTAATGTACTCGGGGATACTCGATTTAGATATACGAGCCAGACTATTCGGCTAATCATGGTAAAGGAATTATAATGAAATATCATTTTCCATTTTGAAACGAAATTCGTACACTTGACAAATGATAAACATTTATAAAAAGTAAAACAGAATATAAATTGATTTTTTGGATGAAACATGGCATTAATGTAACTACATGTATTTTGGTACGATTAACTTGCAATTATGTTGCTGAAGGAAGTGGAGCAGAATATAAAAGTAAAATTGCAATAACGAAATTATACGCAAAGAAACATCCCGAACCTAAATTTTTAGATTAGTTGCATAAATAATTAATGTTATAATTCCAATATTAAATGTATAATCCATTAATGGAATATATTCAATATTTCTAATAAACGAATTAGACGAAACTCTGCGGCGGACGTCCGTATTGAACTCGTATGAGTAACGCACTGCGCGAGGCCGCCGCGAGATGGCGCCGCCCGCCTGACGCGCAACGAACACAGTGTACTGACCTGGCCTTATCATATCACCTGCTGAAATTTTATTACTTATGCAACGAGACATGATTTCACAAAAACAGTTTCAAAATCGTGACACTGAAAAAATGGGAAATATTTTTCAGCTTTCAAATTAATATTATTATTTTTTTGGATGTATACAATGATAAATATGAATAAAGAAACACCCAAGATCATATCAGAATATATTTGGGATTTTTTAAAATAAAATTTAGCCCTAAACATATTCCTACCAGCTTAGGAAATCATTTTAGTAAATGAAACCCTAAAGCCAGCAGAGATGTCAACCTTCGTGATAGAATCGGTTAGAGAGCACCAGATAGCACCTAGTGCAGCCGGCTCCCGCCGGGGACGGGGAGACGCCCGACGGCCACAACATCAAATGAAGACTTCATTCACTTCATTCAGAGATCTTCATTCAAATAATCTGACCTTACTATTCCATTGAATGAGTTACAACGCCTGAACGCCTGACAGACGCCTGACGGACATGAAGTATAATTTCATACGTTTCGTAGTCATGGCGTATTTATTGAAATTAAACTTCGTTGAGGGCATTTAGGAAAATTACATTATATAAATATAAAATAATGGATACCATACACTTGGTTATTAAATATTGCAAGATTTCACGAAAAAAAAATTTTTTATACATCATACCATATTGATACTTGTAACACTATTTATTAAATACGGCAAAGAAGTATGTATTATTCCGTACGTACGTACATAAGTACACACACATTTTGATGCCACTGCCGATTGTATTCAAACAATTGTTACGATCTACAGCCTCTGAAGTACAATAAATGACAGGCATACGAGTACACCCCGTTCACGGCCATAACTTTTGCTTATCCCGTGTCACGTTTCGGTATCCAGATGTGGCGCGCCTGGAGTTACGCGCGTCTCTCATCCATCATTTTCGTAATTATACAAATATTCCCAATTTGGCAAGTTCAGCCCAGTTTCAGGTGCTCCTGGAGTAATTTATTCAGAGCCTGGGCCAAGGCCGGGAGTACCCACCGTCTTCTTTACTAATTATATTGAGACGCGCGACGCCTCACAATGAGCCAATCTGTAAATATAAATCTTCATCTCAAGGGTATAGTATGTTAATTTAGTTTGGGACTTGATTGAACCTAAATTTGGATTTTGCTTACTACATGTCACGTTAATGGTGGTTAAACTTTTTAAAGTAACTGTACTAACTAATCATGATGCCTGAGCATTAAAATTACCATTCTGCACGTACTAATAACCAAAATTATGATATTGTTAGTAGGTACGGAGTGTTATTTCTATCAATCAATGCGGAAATACATCTATCAGTAATAATTTGTCTCAAAAACGATTGTGTCTGATTAATCGTATGACACGGCAATGACATCTATAGGTAACAAACACCATCTGAATTGATGAAAGTTTTCTTTGGAATATTTGTAATAATGCGTCAATACTGTAACTATGAAGGGAAGACACAGAAAAGAGGCAAATATCATATAGGTATGGCAGGATCAGCATCACAATCAAAATTCCCAAGTGTCGTCGGCTACAAATCAAATATTTCGCTAGTTTGTTGTTCCTACGCGCACAGCCCGGCTCACTTCCTTATTCGCGTTGCTGAATTTAAATAGGAGATCAACATGAATTTTTGTCTGTAAGTCACATGTGACCCTTCTATTAAAACGAAGTAAAAGAACCGTTTGTTGATTACATTTATTAGAGGTACCTATCGAAAGTAAGCAGTAATAACCTAATAGTAGAAAACTCGGCCTCGATCAGGTGGTCCGAGGATCTAGCCCCACTTCTGTTTTATGTGTACCTCTGTTTTTGTATGTCTGTTTTATGTGGTATGCGTGTTAAGTTATGTGCCTATTACAAATTCATTATATATCACTTTCTTAGACCGTAAAGGAAAACATCATCAGGAAAATTGCACGTAAAAGCATTCTTAAAAAAAAATTGAAGAGCATGTAAGTTCTACCAAAACGCTCTTGGCCATCGTAATAGACTACTGCTTAAACCTCTCTCACTTTGAGACGAAACCCGCGTCCAGCAGTGGGAGGGAGGGTTGATGACGACCTATAGAAAGCTTAACGACTGTCTTTCGTATTTAGATTTAAGCATCAAGTTTTGAGCTAAACAAATAACAACACGTTGATAATAAGCGATTCGTTCCCTGAAAGAACATTGAATTCTGTGACAACATGGCAATAAACAAATTCTCAACACTTAAGACGGAAATTGGGCGAAATCCATCAGTGTTCTCCAGCGTGCAGCTGCGTGACTGCCGGCGATGGCGGGCGACCAGGATATGAGTTGTGTTAGCTTTGCCCCATTCATTATTGTAATTGATATTACCCATCACGACTCTCTTTTGTGTGGATTGTTTTACCTTATAAATTATTTTGTCATACACTTGAAATGTTATAGAAGATTGCAAACATCATCATCAGAACAGGTATAATACTTGTATAAGGCAGTAAATAAAATAGTTGTTTTTTTAAATTAATTAAAATGATGAAGGAAAATACGAGTTTAGGTATGCAATTAAATCAAATGTTACTTAATCATATATCACTTAAATTTATCAAACAAATTTTAGATATTTAATAATTAAGTCCCTCGTATCGTATCGCACTTATTAAACGACAAAGTTTTGATTGTTTATAAAATAAACATCAATAATATTCAAAGTAAGACGTCCCTGAGTTACATCGAAAGTTAAATTAATCAATCAGAAATATAATTGGTGGTGTAACCGAATGGCATATAACTAATGAGAACATGAGGCGTGCGACTCAAGAGACTCCACGTATTATTAATTTGTAGAAATTATAATTTATAATTGGAAACCCGTAACGAGCTTACGGAGTGATACGGTCCCTTCGCATTGCCTTCTAATTAGCAAATGAATACATGAACGACTTTATACTTTGATTGATTTTATAATAATAGTAAATTGGCATGAGTCTAGACGTCGTTTATTTCATTTTTCAGCGTCATATTTGCTCAGAAACAAAATGACAATCCGTACAACTAATAGTTTATCATGACTTTTTATATCACTTTAATACTTTAAAGTTAGTTATCGCTTAAAAATATATTTTAAAAATCCCTTCGTGACTTGGCTCCGGAGGCGACACCGCCACATCTGATTCTGCCCAATAACACGTATTAAGTGCTGCTGTGTTTGGGTTTGAAAGACGTGACAAGGTTTACACGAGGCGGTCATATTTAGTCCTCAGGGGTGGCAACGCATGTACATATGTGATCACCTCCGGTAGGATTAGATAAACAATATGTTCAGTTATTAAATTTTACCAGAGTAATCCCAATGAAAAGTCATGTACGTATTAGAATTTCATGCTTATCGTATTTTTCGGCCACGCGCTTAATAAATGTAACTTTAATAAAAATGTGTTAATAAAAATAAATAACTCCAGTCCTTGTCCGATGCAAAATGGAGTAAAGGATAATATCAACTGTAAATTGGATCAATCACAGGAATAACTTCAATTTAATATAATATTTATATGAAGTCAAAAATATTATTATTGATGTTAAATATAAGATGCTGAAGTTGTTAACAAGCGCGTGCAACTTTAATTTGTAAATATGTAAGTAAAACGAAAGCTCGTGTCGGCGGTTCATCACAAAGTGCCAATTTGCGGTACAATTGTAAGTAGACCTAGGAGTATTGCTTACAGTACGGTCGTACAAGTATTGTGGATGTTAATTGATCCAAGTTGTCGCACGTGTGCCGCGAGCCGCACGATATTAGTTCCGCGAGCCGCCGCCCTGCATGCTAACGCGCCACTTGCGCCAGTCGGGAGATTGCTTTGAGATAAATCATGAAAATTTATAATTGAAATCCCTGTCAACCGCCTTAATTACGACTCGATATTAAATTGAAATTACGTCAAACGCCAAATTACTGTCGATATGATTAAAGGAATGTTTGGAGAACATTGAATGTCAAACGGTGTATTTAGAAAATCTGTCCAACACAAAAGATTTTTTTATATAAATAACAACAGCAGTAGAAGTGAAGTCTTCAGAAAACTAAAACTTCAACAAAATTCGTCTATTTAAGAAACCAAGTAATTTAAACTTTTACAATTAAAAACTTTGCATTGCAATGTAATTTGTGACTACTAACTACCTAATATTTACTTGACAGCGTCGTTATTGTTCATACTTAATAGCAAAATAATTATTAAAATAAAAATAAATTTAATTAAATAACCGTTATTATACACAAAATCCATTTAATTAATTGCATAACAATAGTATACTATAGTATGTATAGTGTTTAAATGATACTTAAGTTGGAGATCACACAATCGTCAGATTATTTTTTAATACCTATTTGTCACATTCATTAGTGTGTCGTAATTTGAAAAACTCTTGTTAAATATAGCAGCATAATAAAACGGTACCCTATTACTAAGCCTTCGCTGCCTGCCCGTCTGTCCACCAGTCACAGGGCCCTATCTGTGCAACCGTAGTAGACCGATACTTGAAAATATCACATTACAGGGTATATCAGCATGGCCTCTATATGGCGTTTTTACTGTATATCTATAGAACCGTAATAGGTAGTAGCTGATAGGTAAATTTACATAATGTAAGTAGGTAGGTGTAGGAAGGTAATCCTATAGCTGCAGTGGTATTAAAATAAAAGTTGGTGGTTCGGAACCCTCCATGTATGCGAGTACGACCCACACTTGGCCAATTATTTTAAGAATATTGATAAAAGTTCAACAAACAAGTAACAGTTCCTTTATTTACAGAGAATACAGGATACAGATCACGTTCTGGGATGTAATTTTATTTGTTGTTTACAACAAAATGTGTTATATCTCGTCTTTTCGTGTTTATATGAAAATATTCAATTTATAGCGTGAGTAATTATTTGGTAAAAAATTAATCAACAATAGGTACCTACTGTGTAGTACGTTCTCAAAACATTCCCAGCGTGATGATACAATAACAGATTTGCTTGTGGTATTTCTAAGATGGACGATCAAGATTAAAAATCTCATATATTTTTTATAGCCCGTGTTCATGCTTATTCGAATTAATGGTAATTATGCGTTTGATATATTTAGTCGACAATAATGTCATAATTATGTTAATTTGCTATTCTTTTGCATCATGATGACAATTTGTCATAAAAACTGCCACACAAAATATGAAGGAAATTGTTGCGTATTAGGAGAAGACAATAAAGTAAGATTATTTAACTGATGAATACGTTAACACATCACGAGACCTCACCGTTTAGATATCTCAGATTTAATATGAGGTTTCATGTATTTTTGGTGGAACCCGGGCTCGCTGGTACGAACTAAACAAAATAAAATAAAATAAAAAAGCCTTTTATTTCTTCCAGAAACACTACAAATACTAGATTACTAGTTTTGTTAGTATGAAAAGGATAAGTAGTATAGTGGTTAGTAAGATTCGTATTTTGTTGTGATTGCTCTGTAAAAACCCTCGTCTAGGTAAAGGTCTCCTCCAAATTAAGCCAGTTTTCTCTGGATTGCGCTGTATGTATCCAGTTTGGACCCGCTATGCGTTTAATTTCGATCTACGATCGGTACGAACTAACTGGGCCATTGCAGGGCCATCAAATATCTCTAATTTCAGCAGTTCTTCGACTATTATGTTCTGAGGGCAACGTGTTAATGGTAGAATACACTGGCATTATCACTTACATAGGTGTACAAGTACCAACTCATCTGTGTCGATCTCGCCCGCCGCTCTTCTTAACGTTGGTTATGGAATTCTGTCGAAAGTATAATTGAATAATTTGAAAGCTACAAATTCGTAAGCTAGCAGAGAATATTATAAAAGGTTATTAAAAAAGGAACCAACGCCCGCGTCCCCATACCGTACCGTGTCGCGTGCCGTGTGAGCGGTTATGAGAATGCGGGCGGGTTGTGTGTGAAGCAGGTGATATCGTACGACTCGTCGCGCGGCGGCGTGTCGGTGGTGACGGAGAAGGGCGCGGCCACCACGTCGTACCTGCTGGTGCAGGACGCGGCGCCCGCCGACTCGGGCCGCTACTCGTGCGCGCCCTCCAACGCCGAGCTCGCCTCCGTGCGCGTGCACGTGCTCAATGGTAATGTCTTCCTACCTTTACTTTCATCATTTAACCCTTTGCACTCCGTTGTCGCCGTATTTGCGACATTAAAAAGGAAATTTTAGGTCCTAAAATTTATGTTTTCTTTTATAATATAAGTTAGAATATGTTTTGTTTATAAAATAGCTAAGAAATAAAAAAAATGTTTTATTGAAACGACTCTATAATTCTTCTACATCATAGGTATGTACTTGGAACTAATATAGTGCTGGAGTTGCTGGTAGCCTCTATGTATTACTAGGCTGGAGTGCAAAGGGTTAAAAAGGTTTGCACTCCTATGGTTTTGGCATATTTACATTATTCCTCAAATTCGCAATAACCTCGTTGTAAAGCATTTCATCCTTCACTTATTACCTATATTCAAAGCTCTGATTCTAATCAATATTAGATTACAAAACAACATTAAACATTTAACAAATGAAGCTTTCATAGCTCCACACTCAACTACCGTGTAGCCACAACTCTACCTTTCGTAGCAGGCTATATACTCTATAATGTGGACCTAGGTATAAACGACTAAAAAATATTTAATTTTAGGATTCCTTTACATAAAAATATAAATAAAATTTTCCATAAATGAATTTATATGAAACCATTAATTTCTTGGTCGTTTCCGAAGCAATAATTTCGTTCTCGCCCCACTTCTTATTTCCATGCATTCAGTGGTCCAGTGGCTGCATTGACCTATTTTTTCCGAAGACGAAGCACCTTTCACTTAAACTGCAGTCCCTAATGGCATTGCTTCGAGGTCAGCGGCCGTCGAGGGGTCGTTTGTAACTATGCGTCGATTTACACTTGTTTTGTTTTATCTTTAAGCACTATTGCATTTAATGTATTAAAATTTACTTATATCTACAGTGCAAGTTAAGTATTAATCAGATATTTTAAGAAATGTGTGTAACATTCAAACAACAACTCAAAGAATTGGGACATACAAATACATACTAATAACAATTATGTTCGTCCTTTAGAGAAGTTTCTTTGTGGCTTATCTTTGAAAACGGATACTCGTCGGTAGACCTACGTAGAATTATCAGAAGTAGAACTATCATCTACTTTTGTCGTAATGTATATGAAGGGTTGAAAGCCGCTGTATCTCGTGTGTATGTGTGTGCAGGCGAGCGGCCGGCGGCGATGCAGACGGGCTCGGCGGGGCTGTCGGACAGCTCGCGCTGCGTGGCGGCGCTGCTGCTGGCGGGCGCGCTGCACGCGCGGCTGCTGCGCGCGCTGCTCGCCAGCTGATGTCGCCCGCGCCTCTGACTCTCAGTGTCCCGCAGTGATTATCCTCGATAAATGTTCTCGTACATCATTTTATCCGGCGAAAACTTAGTTTTCGCCTAATTAAGTACCTAATAAATATACTTATTTAAAGACGTTAGAGATTTTAAAGTGTAAGGTTTTTATGACGGGCGGGTGATGTGTAGCGTCGGATCGCTGTGATTAATGTTCGTCACGTTTCGACGGCCGTTCCGGGGAGCTGCGGGGGCGGGGGCGCGGCGCGGGTCCGGGTCCGGGTCCTCCGACATGTGCGTGCTTGTAAATTAATTACCGTCTTGTAGCGCGTCCCGCCGCCGAGCGCCGCCGCGCGCCGCCGAGCGCCGCTTGTAACCGTTTCAGCACGATGTTCCGCACTGCCGTCTGCATAATGGATGAACGTTATACTATTCAACGTACACGATATGCGTAGGCGAAAGGTACCGCTTTCGAACTATGCTAAATCTATTAATATATTATACAATAATTAGTACCTACAGCAGCATAATATAAGGTAACGAATTAACAATATATGAATTAATTTGTGCATATAACCGTGTCGAATCGTCGTTCGCTGTGTAGCGGCCGGCGACGCTCTCCGGAACGATTGTCAACTTACTTTTGGTTTGTAAATCGCATTTGTTGCTCCTCTAAATACTGTAAATACCATTTGTTACATGGAGCAGATTTGTATTTAATAATAATGTATTTATAAATGTAAAGTTATAAATTTCGTCGCTATCTGCGACGGAACAGGTGGTCGAGGAACTTTATAAAATAGTATTCTCGTACGCTACATGCTACAGCGGAATCATTTACTAACGATTCTCAACGAATTTTGAGTAAATTAACCATTACTGAATTAGTAAAAGTTATTGTTTACTTGCAGCCGTTCACATACACGACGTTTAAAAATTTACTCTAATTTAATTATCATAAACTCATTATTTCTACAGAGTTATTGTGATTTCTGCCTCAACAGTAGCGCCTCGACCGATACCCAAAGTGGTATTGATTCTTGAATGTTCAAATATTACAATATTGCGTAAAAATTTAAGATCAAACTAAATAACATTTTCGTCTGGCTAAATATCCTCATTTCGTTGTTATCAACCGAAAGAACAAGAATTTCTCATACTTCACACCGATTTAATTAGCGTACGTGGGTCATATAGCGAATTAATTATGAAAATACCTACTGGTAATAATGTAAAGGGATGTGGGGAGTTGGAAAGTACTCGAAAACTTCCGAGAACAAAATAATTGCTTTCGACTTACAGAAGGATTATTATTCACTTATTTATACGGATCTTAAATAATTTTAACATAAAAATAAAAAATAATGTTTCAAGGGCTCCCCGACGGGATACAACGAAGCAAATTAGACAACGGACAGAGGGTGAGGTGACTCATTCGGAAGTTATTAAACTTTTCGGACTCCTCTCATTCCTAATCATCAACAGTGTTAAGAGCCAATGTCAAGAATTGAAAAGATCAGGAATATTCAGTTGTGTGTATTTATTTATATATTTGTTTTTCTTTTATAGTAATAGCACTCAAAACATGGTGGACTTAACTAAACATATCTTAAATCTTTTTATTTTAATGTATTCTCACATTGGTGTTTACTTGTGATATCCAATTTTAACTCACTGACCGGTACCTGCATTAGCCATCTTATTTCAAGTTTTCCAAATTTCATTTTTTTTATTGAGGACGATAAATTGGTGTGATGTGGTGGGTGTGGTGTTTTACTAGCAAGTAGGCTGACGAGTCGATATTATTAAAACGAATACAATGATATACAAAGTGGTTTGGTGATATGAGTTAGGAGACAGCGTACATATTTATTCTCCTTACAAAAACTTTCCAGACGAGAAACTTGATCTCGTATAGGTGATGTTTCGCCCGCTTTGTGACACTCCTCGTATACATATATGTTTGCCCTACGTTATATCAGTTTCTATTGAGGCTTTGCAATCTAAAGTAGCGGCTACGTTGAAGTATTTTGTTTTTTAAAAAATATTTCACCGATATTGCAAAAGAAAGTGTTATTATGTTATTATTTTTCAAAAATAAACCCGTAGTTTTTAAATAAAGTTTTTGCAGTTACACTTATTAATTTCAAACCAAATATCTAAATGACTATCGACTCAATTGTTAATTGAACAAGAAACGAGTAACTCGTCGTTCTACAAAAAGTATATTTCGCAATAACCTCACTAGAAATTTTGTCATGTTTGAAACATAGACAGCTCTTAAAATATAATTCATGAATTTTTCAACACAGAACGCTTCCGATAAATCTATTTTCCGCTGATGCTAGTTGTCGTATCTCTTGTTACATCCGCTCCGCCCCTTTTCTTTGTCGGGGGAATGTTCGCGATTTTCTAAAATAAATACAGAACTGAATGTTCGATCTGGAAGTAGCGGGAGTGATTGTGAACTACTGCGAGCATTCTATTGTAAGTTAGTGTTAAGTGGAGGCTAACGGGCACCGAGCCAAGCTGTCGCTAGGTAATTTGCTAGAGGTGATTTAAGCCTTCGTGAACCCACGCAGGATTGAGCACGCGTATGAATTATGTGTGGTATATTCCGTTCTTCGCCATATTGAATATTTTTATACAGGGCTATGGATAAAAGTAATTGGATCAAATTTTATCACAGGACTTTTCAACACAGTACCTGTACGAAAACGATTTAAGTCGATCTGGTCGTTGAATGATCTTCAAACTGTGTCTAAATTGAAGAAGGCAAGGAGTAAATATTATATTTTTGGGTTTTTATATCAAATATCGATATTCAAATAAAATTAATGACAGAATGAAGGCGGTGCGATTCGTGTGCCGATCGCGTTTTATTGGGCAAGTTGGTGGCGGCGCCGGGAACTATGCTCATTTAGTATTTACCGAAGTTGGACAATTAAAACGCTTAATTACGCCCGGTGGGCCGTTTTCCGCGTATTTTAATGTTATCAGATCGTCGCGTCCTGAACCTGAGAGTCTACTATAATAGATCCCAAGTCAGTAAATAACAAAAACTTTTAAACCAAGAGATTACACCTGAAGTAAAGCATTATAAAGTAGGTCTAACCAATGCCAATTTAAATACAAAAACATAAAGGTTCAATTTTTGTAGGTCGTTTTTCCAAAAATGCGTGTGTTGGATAAAAGCACTTGCCACGGTGGGTACGTATGCTACAAAAGCTCCTAGACTGAAAATTACGTTACTCTGTGAACACGAGGACTACATATGACGTAACGATACACAGGCAGCTTAAAATAAAAGTAGAATATTCATACATTTCATGCCACAGATTACCGGATAAAAATGTGTATTAATATTTGCCTGACGTTTCGACAGCGCGCACCTGTCGCGGTCGGAATTGCGATAAACCGGCACGCCTCTTATTCGCCTATTATCTGGCTTAATAAAAGCGAAATATTGCAGGTTTTATTGAAAATTTTAATATAAATTCCTATTACTTTATTTAACCCTCAGCGGCCACACTTCCTCGCCCAAGCCACATAACGACCACACAGAGTATCACCCCACGTCACAAAACCTTATTAGAAAAGAAGTGTAGATGGTTTTACGACTTTTAACTAATTGTGTCATGTTTGGTGACAATTTCTTCAAAATTTCTGACGGTGTAAATTGGTTCATTCATAGATGGCGTTCTAAGAACTGGTCATTTAGGTCGACATTCTGAAAAAATGGCTATTTTTGCAAAAAAAAATATCACTACTCCGCCATTTTGCAATACTAAGAACTGAAACTCTAGGATAGTCTGCACAATATATCATTATCATAAAAAAAATACCGAATCCGCCGATTCTCCAAAAAGTATATTTATTTTGCAAGATTACTGGAGGGAATTTAAAGGTGGTAGAACTCTTTGAGGTTCGACTCCGACGGCACCACCGCCACATCTATTTCTGCCTAAGAACAGCAGTGTTACGCGCTGCTGTCTTCTGGTTTGAAGGATGTGATAAGGGAGACTCACTTATCCAAGGCATTCCAACTTAGTCTTCAGGGATAGCAACGCATCTGTGTTCGACCTCAGGGAGGATTCTATTCTTATCTGGGGTGGATTAATAAAGTTTATGGGCAGCAGTTGCCACTTACTATCAGGTGGACTGCTTGCTCGTTTAGTACTACATCATAAAAAAGGGGAAAATGATAAAAATAGAAAATTCATGAAATTGACTGTTTTGTTAACTTGGAAATACATATTTTATTACTATTTTATTTTATTATTGATTTTAAACGTGAAAAAATATTATCTCTGCAATAAATAAACCAAAAAAGAATTAATGTACTTTCATAGCTTAGAGTCCGCGTGCTTACCTACAAATAGCATACACACGATTTATTCGATAAATAATTCATATTTCTCATAAAAAGACTAGATATCATAACAACTAAGATGAAAAAAATTATTATTATTATAAAATCAAAAACTTACCTATATTTCGTCGAGGCACACCACAATAAGTCGATTGAAAAAAAATTTTTCAATAGAAACAACGGTTGCGGCCATCTGGGGTATCTGGGTACCCCAAGTTTAGAAAACGAACGCTCGAAATACCACTACGCGTTTTTTATAGCTATGTAGTGGAGTCACAGCTCACACCGCCAACGACAGTCAATCATTGTATTAATTTAAAGAGTTTAAAACCTCGAATTTCACTTTTTCTAAATCTGGGGTGAATAAACACTATAGATATAGAAAAGCGTGGCCGCTAAGGCTTAACCCCTAGTTGCTTGAGCACAACAGACAGCGTTTTATTTTCATAGCCAAAAAGTAAGACAAGATGGCAGCATTTAAGTTTCAATCGTAGTTCGAAGGTACTAACGAAATCATTACTGGGTTCTTTGCCGTTACTTTTCCAATATAAAGTAACTATATACTATCAAATCAAAAAGTTTAGAGATAGAAAATGAGACTTAACGCTAAAGTTCAACACTCCTACGTGTTTAATAACGTTTAAAGTATGTGGGCGATATTCATACCAAAGGTCTACCACTAGTCAGAAACGTTCATAATATATTTTTTGTCAATAATATATTGACACAGTACGCCGTAAGTGATCCCGGTACCACAAAGAGCTTCGACATTAGCATGTTGGAAGCGCGCAACCTCCTCACACACTCCAGCTCGCGCGGATCACGCGAGACTTATTATAATCCGAGAATGACTCGTTATGTACGAGTGCGAACACTTGTATTTATAATATTATTTCTGATTCATTTTAACATTTAGATGCTGTAAAGAAATCAGTCAGTGTTGCATATTCCAGTTGTTGAAAACTTTAAGTAATTACGATAAAATGTAAAGGTGCCTAATTAATCTGAATCATTATTAGCCGGTAGGTACATATGAAGGCGGTATGCAAAAAACACTATATGTTATTGATTTATTGTAAATGGTAATAAACCTTTGTATATTTCCTGTTTAACGTTAAAGTTGTTATAATTATAGTGGTAATACCTAATTCGTAAGCACTTCACAAACCTTTATTAATTAGTACATACAATTTAAACAACGGTATTAAATGAAGTATAAATAAGAAAGAAATATGTAATTATAGTTACTGAGTTATGTTGGACAGTTTTAAGAATTAATGATACACGTGCTGTACTCCGGTTACAGTATATCCATCGGAATGTAATTATTAGTAAGTCTAAAAAATATATTTCCCACTATATACAAAAGTTTTCTTGAGAAAAACGTAATTTATCCATATTCAAGCTCGCCTCGTTTTTATGAATACAAATTAATCCTCGGCGGTATTTATTAATTAAAAGTTTTGTACTGACATAGACTTTGTGTTTACATTAAATTTCAAGGCTTTATAGGACAGCAGATTTCTGTAGCTGAGATCGAATGGCTTAGTATAACATAACTTTTGATTATATATATATTATCTTTGTATTGCATTTCTGTAAGCGTACCCGTAACTGTCCTGTCTTTGTAACCTGCTTTCCTATAAACGCTACAAATTATAAAATACGTTAGAAAATACTATTGTTAGCGTGTACTCATTTGAAATAATGTAAAAAGGACCAAGTTGTTTTCCTAGCCCAATCTTTTAGTGTTTCTGTAATAACTTGATAGTTATATTAATAAGGCTGTCGATACGATGTGTGAGAGATTACCTTTATTATTGTTCTCTGTCTAAAGTGGATCTAACAATAACGATGTTGTAATATTTTGTGTTCATAAGATTCCGTACATTTCTCTAAAGGATTTGACAACAAACACCCTTTACCATAATAGGTATTGTAAATTAATAGTTAATTTAAATTAATGAAATTTTTGTATAGAATAAAATGTAAATATAAAAATCTATAATAGAGAAGGTTTTACAATAAAATCGGTTTAAGTAGGCGATAACACTATGAGGTGTATGATACGAGGCTCTGTATGTACAACATGAAACTATATGTATACATGAATCGAATAAGTTTGTTTTCAAATAAAATATTTAATATTTATACCATGTTTCATTGACTTCCCAAAAATATTTATGCAAAATACACTTACTTTGCAACAATCTGCGCGCTGGGATGCAGGTTTCAGCTAGAGAAGTATGTGAAAATACAGTGTATCTACTAATAAGTAATATACTTCGAAAGGTGGTAGAACCCTTTGTAATGAAAGTTGGTAGAACCCTTTGTAGTTCGACCTCGACGGCACCACCGCCACACTTATTTCTGCCTAATAACAGCAGTGTTGAGCACTGCTGTGTTCTGGTTTGAAGGGTGTGGTAAGGGAGATAAACTTAACGAGGCATTCCAACTTAGTCCTCAGGG
>DWRA01001533.1:0-16663 GCA_018250295.1 Spathilepia clonius
CCAACTGAAGTCGACCACAGATGCGTTGCTACCCCTGAGGAATAAGTTGGAATGCCTCGTTAAGTTTGTCTACCTTACCACACCCTTCAAACCAGAAGACAGCAACGCTTAACACTGCTTTTATAAAGCAGAAATAAGTGTGTTTACGTTTCTTCACTCTATGATCAATTGTTGTATTTGGTTCAGAAATAAAAGTATCCTGGACACGACGAAATATTTAATCTTTTCCCCTTTTCATACATTCTTTTCTAAATTCGTCATAAAACTGTCGAGAGCACAATCATTTTAATTATCCATTATTACTTAACAAAACGTCACACTTGACGTGATTCACTACATTAATTTAACTGTACAATGATAATTACGAGACCTTTAAGTTATATTATTACAATTAGGTTTAGGTAAGTAGGTAGTTCTAATAGCGATACCTACAATAAGATCATTGAATATACAATCATAATAGAGAAAGCGAATTATAGATGACTATCTGAAAGGCAATTAATTTAATTAATTTTTCAAAATTATATTGGTGTAAGTACTTTGCCTTTGTTAATCAAATTTGGTGATTTTCAATTTAACAGAATGTTATATTTTAGACATGTGGGATTGAATGAGAAATATTTGTATTGCCTTTCAGATAGCAAAATTGTGGCTATTTGAAGTTTTGTTAAAAGATGCTTAGTATTAAAACGACAAGTTCGCCTAAAACTTAACCCTCATGTAAATATGTGTACACAGCATAGTAGATATCATTCATGACTTTGAAGGGAAATGTCATGATAGAATTAGTATTATAGTATTGAAATTTTATATAGACAAAGCAATCGGTAATCTGTTTGCTGCTTCTGCCCTGAACGTCCTTATACAACCTCAAATAGGAAACTTATCGTCATATGGTTATTGGTAGCAATATCTAAATGTTAAGGTGAGTTTTATGTGTTATGACCATCGGTTCAATCTAAGTGAATTAAAAAAATAACTAAACTTAAATCAAGAGTTACTGATAACCGTAAACCCAAAGGTTAAGTATAAACTCCTTAGAATAGGGTTTTGCCTCTTTGATAAAACTGGCACAGCATAAGGTTTACTAAATTGTATGTTTCATAATAATCTTTAAAAAATGTGAAAGTATTGACTATCTCATAATTATAGCCGATTCTACTGTACTTTTTTAAATTATGATCACTAATACTATTGGTCGTTGCCAAAAAGTTATCATACTGATTATACTTAGTCATGGATCAGAGAAGGATTGAGCTCATAATAGCTTATTGTCTTCTGAACCATAACAACTTCATATGTGTCATGAATGTACATAGATCTTATCAACCAACCCTTTGTTGGCTCAAGAAACATTGCCTCCATTTAAAGGCAAGCCCACATAATTACTTTGCTGTATACACACACACATATCTAAGATGCCTTGCACTTATGTAGAAATTCGGTTACCTAGACGAGGTCGCCATTTTGTACAAAACACCTAATTTACATACATCTATAATATTAGGGGACAATACAGATTAATTGAAATAGAGCCGAGTAAACCACTATGTTTACGATAGAACATTTATTACATAGATATTACAAGACAAAACGTGGAAGATGTAGGGAGCTAAAGTACGATACACCTAAACAGAGATGAAAGTATTATGTCGGTCACTATACACATGTCCATACAGTACGACTACTCGAACAAAAATTCAAATAACGTTTGCACAATACGCCTAAACAAGTTTCGATGTACTTAGTAAGAAGATACATGTGAACATATTAATTCTATAAAATGTAGTTTTACTCATGTATAAATAAATAATAAAATATTTAACTAAAACAAAAATAATAAGCAATAGACAGGCCTAAGCGAACAGTACAATGAGTTAATAGAGGACAATATTAATGCACTTGCCCATATTACCTAATTAAATTGATTATAACATCAACTTCAATATTTTCAAAAAGTCATAACAGTAACTTAATGTATAATTCTACTGGAACCGAGTTAAAGCTTTGTCAGAAATCCATAATTTAAATAACAAAATTTATGAATAATGAGATAAGAAATTAAACAGTAATAAATATTTGATCATGACATGGATTCTACCTTTGTCTACGTGTAGTTTACTAGTCAATAGTCAGTAGCACATTTTGCCAACTGGCTTCAGTTGCCAATACACTAAAGCTATGGAAATCGCACACGCTGCAAAAATATCCTTCTACAACTGCCACCAAAGCAACCCGAGTAATTCAACAATTTGGTAACGAAAATAAAAGTTAACTGTTTAAGTCTAAACCACCTTCCGAACAGCGATACGAATACAACAATAAAGCAGTCTCACAAAATATTTTACAAATTCATTTCTCAATAAACTATCTAGAAACCATAATTCATCGGTGACGTCATTGTTTATTCGTAATTCGATACTTAAATATTTTAAAATACATAATATACTCAGCGCTACACTAGATATTAATAATATCAGGAATCGTTATCTACTCATGTACTTAGTCTCGGTAAAAATTATAGAACATAATTTCGTAATTAATACTATACACAAATCGACAACACAGTGATTATCTTAATACGAGATTCTCTGGGACTCGCGGCGCGCCGGCGAGGGCCGGATGAGCGTCCATTACGTACGAAACGGTACAGCGAATATCGTTCAAGTCTATCGGGTAACAAATCCGGTCGTGGCTTATCGAAACTTAAGTACGGCCATCGATCACGAACACACTGGAGTCTTTTGGAACTTCCTCCTGCGAATTTAGCTCGCTATACCGTGGTGGAGAGGGTAAGTCCCAGAGAAGGGCGCGGGTCACTGATGGTGCTTGGCGGGCGCGGCGTGGTGCAGCGCCACGTGGTGCGGCGCATGGTGGTGGCCGGCGTGGTGATTGTGGTTGTTGGCGTTCGAGTTGTTATTGTTGTTTTGCACCGCCTGCGCCGCTTGCCGCTGCGAATTCTTTTTGTTCTTCATTCGTCTGTTCTGGAACCATATCTTCACTTGTCTCTCTGTTAGGTTCAGGTTACGTGCGAGCTCCCATCTCTTTTGTTTAGAGACGTAGGCGTTGAACAGAAACTCTTTCTCTAGTTCGAGGGTCTGGAACTTGGAGTAGGGTTTGCGCTTTTTGCGCACTGTGACCTGGCCGGTCCAATCCAGGGGGTTCGACGAGCCGCAGCTTCCAACTCCCACCGACATGGACAGGGGCCCTGTGTGAGAAAAATATATGTTATTGTCATAAAAAATTTGCAAGCACATAAGAATTCTTCGAATAGAGCACAACAGATAAGTTTGGGAAAATTAATTAATTCATTCAGAATTTCCTATTCTAGTTTTTGACTACTATTAAAGTAAATTTTAAAAAATGTGCGATTTATTATGTAGAAAAACAATTATCCATTCCATTATCATTTGATAAATATTCATAACTTATACGTAATAGGGTTTTTACATCACAAATGTATCTGACCTCTGTTTTAATTACCTTGATGTACGTACAATGGTTATACATCGAGCGTCAGACCACAATGTTTAGCTTTTAACTAGCTATTTCTATGCAACGTTCACAGAAACAATTGTACTGGTGTACGGCGTTAGGAGTTGCATAGCGCGATTTATGTGAGCGGTCCTTTTGATGAGATCATCGACGGAAACTTTGTATGCGACCCACGACCTTCTCGATATTCGATGCAAGGAACATACTGCACCATTTCCTATTATTCAAAACGGTACTTCGCGAACATTGCAAAATAGATGCTTCATTGTTTAGAGTATAATGCGCGCCAAGTCCGTGTCGTAACGAATACTCCATCTCGGATACTTCTACTCGTATGTTCACGACGTCTCATGCTGGTTTCAATTCTTAATGCACATAAGTGCTTTTAATTATTAACTTTTGAAAGAAAACAGTAACAGTACAGCATGCTATTGATTTTCTTTGTTGGATAATGCTGTCTATCTAAGTTTTTACTGTTTAGTTACTCATTACTTACTATTGTCTGTAATTTAATTTGCTACACTTCTTTCTTATTCATTACGGTGTAAGACAATTATAAGGTTTTGCTCACAATATGATTATGATACTTAATAATGTAACTAACACTAATGCTTTATAGTCATGAATGGAGGCATAGTGAGATTTGCAGAAAAAAAATCTTTCTTGGAGCTAATAGTATCTACTACTACATGCAGGCATTGTAACATTTATCCAACTTTTCCAATCTTTAAAGAAAGAATTATGGAAATAGCAAGTACAAATTGATTAGTCAAATTATTTAAAAATCGAATAACTATCTGATATTCCATTCGATCTAATTGATCATCTGTTTATATTAAATAATTTATATAATTAACTGTTCGTAAAACTTTCGTGTAACACCAATGTCTTAATAATACAAATTCTGTCTTTTATAATGCTGAACAGTATTTTTATAATATGGAAGTAGCAAACGAGCTTACAGTCCACCTGATGGTAAGTGCCACTCAATGATACTGTGACCATAGAGGAAAAGCAATTTCTACTTGAAATCTATCACAGATAAGTTGCTACTTTTGAGGACAAAGGTGCTCTCCTCATGTGTAAGTCAACCGGCACCTATACCCTTTCACCAAAATACAGAACTGCTTCGTGCTAGAAACAAGTATGGTGGTGTTACTTCCCTGGTCCAGTCGTACAGATTCTACCACCGTACAAATTTTAATAAAAAACAAATAACTCCCATTAAACCGAAACTAAAAATAAAGACTGAATTGAAACTAACTTTCCAAGGTACGAATATTAAAACAACGTAACATGATTGTAAAAAACGATGTAAAGTTTGTCATAATTTATACTCTTCATTTTTTATAAACTCTCGTCATTAACTGAATAGTCCAATTGATGTTTATGTTTATATTAATGAAGATAAAACTTATTTAACCAGTACGTAATTTAGGCTTTATAATTTACAATTATATACAAATATAAATAAATTAATGCATCTAAAACACAACTTTAACATTAGACGAAAACATAATTAAAATTATCTACTACTTAAAATCAAGAAACTGTTTAAGTTCAATGTAAAAATAGCTGTAGATTTATTATATCCGACTGGTAGGAAAAAACTGTAGTAAATATTGTAGCTAGTAATAACAAATTGTTTAAAATAAGAGAAGCCAGGTTATTGACGAAAGAACAAGTATTATACCTTGTGTTTCTGCTAAAGAAACAACAATTGTTTAAAAGAGAACATAATGACAAGTTGAGTTGTCAATTATGAGGGGATAGGTAGCGATCAGTGGCAATAAAAGTGCGGGTTCTGTTCGCCCATAAAAGTTACCTACCCGGCCGCGGGCTTACTCTATTTCGTTTACAACGTTACTTGCCCAACTGTCAAAGAAAGCAACACGTATATTACAAAGCGATAAGGCTCACAATCCTCTGAAGACAATATACCAGTTAAGTCACATAGTGATTTCCTGACATCGGTTTGTAGTGTGGGAAATTTTTCAATGCTCCAGACGTCTGCTAATTTTATATTTTGTAATATATCCGCATGTTTAATGAAACCATTGGAACCTGTAACATTTCCTACATTCTTTGATATACCTACAAGTTTTCTATTGAATAGTTGACTGTTCTAAATAGTGATTTGAACTATTTCTATGAAAGTTTGGATATTCATGGTAATTAACAATAATGAACTTTTTTAAGATTTGGCTTTTAAAACTAAAAAGTTATTTTCAAATGTTACTAATAAATAACAATATAAAATCATATATAAGTATATATAAGTAATGCAGTAATTTATCAATAAATAAAATGTAAAGTTGAATTTTTTCAATATACAGATATTCTACAGCTTGCCCACTAAGTCTAAACTTACTGTTTCAAACCGTTTGTAAGCCGTAAATGCACAAATCAAAGTCAATGTCAACCTCAGGTGGGCTGTAAACACACAATCATAAAGTGACGTGAACACTCGTATAACTTTTTTAACAATTGTTTCCTTTTAATGGGCCATTATATTCGCGTTTTACGCAAAATTATGTCAAGTTACACCTCTGCCGTAACAGAGGCGCGATAAACCCATCTTTATGGCTAGGCAGCGATCGAAAACGAACTAGCCGCGGGCGCTCATGAATGAAGGCTTTTTATTGCTCTCATATTGACATGGCGGTTGTTTCCTAATTACTATACTACGATTTGGGGAAGAAACCAGTATTATTGCATGTCTATGACGCGGTCGCGGTTTTACGATATCATAAAAGTGATATATACAACGTCAGAGTGGATCGTCCGCATGCACAAGTCAGCGACACCAGCCTCTCTGCTCTACTTTTTATCTTCAGCTCATCAGCCTATAGTGTGTTTATTGTAGCAATATTTGGTTTATTGCCACTACTCAAAGATCGTCAGTTTATTGTCTTAACGCTCAGGTATCGTGTTTATTTATTAGTTATACATTTTTATTGACGCTTTATTTTACGTAAACTTTAATTTATTGTCGGTAGTATAGCGCTGTTTTACATTGACTATAAAACGGTGCTTACGTTTCGTTTTTAAACATTTGTAGCACGTGTTTCGTTCATTCATCAAATTTATGGTGCTCTGTGGGAAAATGTTTTGATTGGAACGTTCTATTGCTTTTTAAGGTTTGAAGCGTTCAGTTTCTTGCAACGAAATTTTGTGAAACATAACGTTGTTGGTGCGGATTTTTTTTATAAACTGTTTTTTTGGAATTCCTATTGGAGTTATATAATGTTTTTAATAGTGGATTTATTACATTTTAGAATGGTAATCTGGTAATGTGTAAAGTTATTAAATTTGATCGTGGATTAGATACGTACTTATTTTTGTTCCACTTTAAATGTGTAGTTACTGATTGGCGACTAAAGTCAATAATCAGATTAATACCAAAATTTTACAAAAATAACTTTGAAACATTTTGAATGAACACAATTCATGCGAGATGTGATTATTAAAATTTCGTACATCCATACACATACTAAAAAGACGTGATCATACCAATTATCGTAAAAAAATCCTGTAAAGAAATGAACACAAGGAGTGCATTGTGCATTGACGTGCCGATCATGACTTGACACACCCACACCCGCCACTTTAGGGCGCTCGCTGTGTGCGTGCCGCACACATCCACCTGCATCCTGCGAGTGTGTGCGGCGAACAGCGCCATCTAGTGGCAGGGGGCGAGATACATTTCATGCTAGGGTCAAGGTTGACAAACTCATAATAAAATTATTTACAAACCTACTCATCTGTCTTCAATTAATTACAAAATATTACAATCATAAACATGTTACATCATTATCAATCTGTATCCCCAAACTTTGCAACTTGGTTAAGTTGGAGTATATTGCTCTTACTTCAGATGAAGTTAATTGTTTACAAATTTTAGAAATGTTTAGCACATGTTCGTCCACCGATAACTTGCACCAATGATTACAAACACTACATCGTGACCAAACGTTAAAACACGTGAGTGCAAGGTTTGAGGAGTATCTCATTTAATAAAAATATTAGAAATTATAGGTCCGTTACTAACCGGAAAGTGATCCTGGAGGCGGATAGGGTCCGCCCGACACAGCCTCCGGTGCATAACTCCTCAGACCGTAGGCGTCGTGAGAGAAACCAGAAGCCTCGGATACGGCCGTTCGCCGCTCCTCGCCACCCACGTACGGCAGTGGCTGGTCTCCCCGCGGTGCGCCGTATGGGTAATTCCAACAAGGTTGAGAGAAGCTCTGGTGACATGCCCCATCAGCATACGGTTTATAATCACCGCCTCCCGGCCAAAATGGCAGCGTAGATTTTCGTTCCCTTTCAACAGGGAGGTTGTAATATGTCGGTGCAGCTGGATACTGATGCTCGAAGGAACCAGTGGCATCGGGCGGATAACCCCATGGTTGCTGAGCATGCCTGATGACGCCAGGTTCTGGTTCGTAGCGCTTAGCCGGTATGTGCAAGGGCTGCGGAGGGTTCGAGCCCACCGAACCTGGTGATGCACTAGAGGCGGAGGGTGGCGCGGCGGCCGGCGCAGCTGGTGGCGAGCCGCCCGGTGGCGAGGCATGGGCCTCCTCGTAGAGCGCGCCGCCGCCGACGCCGTTCATCATGGTCCACCAGGCCGGCCCGGCGGAGTGCCCGGTGGTGGGCGCTGGCGACACGGCGGCCGCGTCGCCGAGGCCGAGGCCCCCGACATGATTGTCAGGGTACAGGGTGGCGGCCGGGCAAGCCACGGGGGAACGGGAGGGTCACCGGCCGTTCACGCGCGCCGCGGGCACATCGCACCGCACGCACACGCGACCACCACGCGGCGACGGCACATGAAAGTCAAAACGCGTTTCCCGATTTAGCCAGCAAACCGGATGAGAGACGACCGCAGCGAAGATTATCCGAGGCTACTGAAAATCTGCCGGAATGATACACGTCACGGATGTGACGAGCACCGACACCGGTTTCAACTCGTAGAATATCAAGTCCAAGTATCACAAAACAGTCTATTTTTATGGTTAAATCGACGTCACGCTGCTTTTAGAGCTGCCCAATTTGGTTTAATAGAAATGATGACCGAAACGCGACAAGTTGTTTAAGTAGTTCGCGGAGGCGAATACGAAGTCGCGAGAGTATCGTAATGTGTAAGCGCCACGGAAAGCAAAGACGCGAAGCGCGCGATCTACGGCGCGGTCGAGCGCGGAGTGGCGGCGCGGCGCGCGGCGGTGTGCGGCTCGAGGAGCACACACGCAAGCGGCATATCGCCATCTAGCGGCGGGAGGACACACCGCGGACACTATTGCACTCGTCACTCGTAGGCGGCCGCCCGCCCGCCAGACGCTTACATTTCTCACTAACAATTGTAAAAAATGTATCTACTAAAAGAACGCATGTCATACAATTAATTTTTTATCGCTCAACCTTATTCGACTCTATTTTCCTTAACTGTATTACAATTGGGTATAGATACATACAGAGTATCATGTTTTCAGTTACATCCCCTTTTAAGTAACAAATTTATTTTGCAAAATAATTAGTACGAATTTGTCAAACACCAAATCAAGGCGTAAAAATTACACCTCTAAAGTTAAAGAGGTATTAATAGGATATGAACATTAGTGACGTAAAGGGTTGTCTGCCGTTGGCGCAGCGGAGGCGCGGGTGCGTAGTAAAGCGATTAATGGAGGTAAAATAGCCATAAACTGCCGTTTAACCAAACTGCAAGCGTCACTCGACTATCGCCGAGTTGCCATCAATAAAAAACGCGAGACTTTATGACGGTAACTCACTCACGTTTTATTGTGAGTATAAACTTAATTTTATCGTCTGTTAATTTCACCACACAAATAATCATAAGATTATATAATTTTATATCAATGGCAAGGTCGCGGCCTTGTCTATATTAGAAAATTTTACCGTACTTCTGTTCTAATATTGCCTTCTATGTATAATTAGAGTTAATCGTTTCAAACAAGTGACCAGTAGAGAGTACAGTAGAGACAGTAGTAATTAATAATTACCGGCTTACATAACAAAAAATACAAAGATAATTCTGAGGTCCCTATTGTAGTCTTAACACATCCCCATGTAAAGTCGGGACCCACCCATACACCGATTGAAAGGGAACAATACCCGTTACAACCAATAAATTTGCCAACAATATTTCACACCTATAGAACCGACATGTTCTGTTTACACAAGTTACGGCTGTAAAACACGTCAACCAACAAAAGAAAAACATACATGACACGACAAATAATGCTACCACTCTTGTTAGGATCGCTACTTTGCACCGTAAATATGGTAATTGAAACCAAATTGTCGAAATACAATACGGGATCATATGGGGCAAAAATTAATTTCCCACACTTAGTTGTGTAGTGCCGTGTAATTACGCTGTAACAATATTATGTCGACTAGGAATAGGCGATAAATTTGCGAGCCGCGGACAATAAGAATGTTTATAATAAGGATTACAGTTTTTAATCGCCTTGCATTTCAGAAGCTACCTGCAAGATCAATTTTAGTGCGAGAATTCGCACCTTTCCTTTCGTCTCTGTTTTATCACACCTTGCCGAATGCAACTAAATTTCACAGCTTTTCTAATGAAAACTTTTTTCGTGACAAATTATAAAAAAAAACAACATTAAATACTAATTTTATAAGAAATTAAATGAAAAACTATAAAAATATTTTTCAAAAATTAAAATTATTTTGTGTTTGACATAGGTGTTCGTTTTTTAGGTTCGTTTGTTATATTATGACGAAAAACCTGCAATGTTTTACATAATATATTCATTGGGCAAACTCACATCTTACATACTACAGGTTTCATTAGAGTACTTACAAGATTATATTATAGATAAATAGGTATAGGAACACTTGTTGTATTCTGACTAATATAACATAAAAAATTTATAAGATATTTTTTCAGAAAAGTAATAAAACTGTATAAAATATACAGCTCAAACCCTAAATTCAGATGGATAGACAAAGGCAACCTATTTAAAACATTACAACGGATGTACGAACACATAATACCTAGCAGTATCAGTTCGATCAAACAGCAAACGGCAGACGAGAGTCAGGCGCGTTGAATGACAGACACAAACATAGGAACAAGTGCGCGTTCCCGGCCGTCTATAAATATTTACGTTAGGAAACTCTCCAGGCCAATGGTCGGCCATACGCTGGATAAAAGTACGCTTTCTTATCTCCAACATGTGTGCGGGTTGCGCAAACGCCGTCCTGAACGTGATGCGCGACTGCATAAATAACAAACGACGTAGTATATACATAGATACGTATGTGTGACAACATTACGGACTACACATCTATAGTATCTAGGTAAAATGTTCAATATAAATCGCTTCTTTGCTTCAATAACGTGTTATCTTAAAAATACAATTTTACTGTAGAGCATTTTTTAAATTTCACAAAAATATTTTACTTATTGTGTATTATTTTTACCTTTATTGTAGATTACGTACAAACTTTAATACCTTAGCTATCATAGTTAACATAATTAAGTAAAATATTTTTTTGAAATTAAAAAAATGCTGTACTGAAAAATTGTGTTTTTTTTAAGATAACACGTTATTGAAGCAGAGAAGCGATATAATAAGAATAACTCAGTTTGAAAATAATGTAAAGGTGTGTCTTGTAACAGTTTTTAGCTAAATTTAATTTAATGCTGATTGTTTATATTGCTGGTAAAAGACGTCTTTACTTACGAAATAATAAATATTTTTTAAAAACATATAATTAAGATGCTTATGAAGTTAGATTTATTACAACATATTGCTTTCTATCGTAACCAAATCGAATCAACTTATTTTGTAACTATAATTTTCTACCCGTGTTATGTTCACGATATATAGGTACCTATTGATCTGAAATTCTATGAATTAACTACTCGTAATTGTACCCTACGATTAATTATTATTTTTTAATCGCAACTGATACTAAATAGTCACATACTTATTGTAGTTATTGTACTTATATTGTTATATCTGTACTTCCGCCAAAGAAGTCTCTTACACATGCGTAGCTTCTCCTGAAAACGAATGTGGAACACTAATATAAGTACTTTCATATCTGCCCATTAGACCGTTACGCGATACACATAATTACTGCTAGAATTAGACAAAAATAAACGTAAATATAGTAAATCTTTATCCAAATTGAACAACGATACATTCTACGTAGTAAGGACTCTACAAAAACAACGCAGTAGAAAATCTCTATTACTCTATTACTATTTTCCCTAAAGGGTTCGCTGTTCCACAATATTTTATATTGAAATGGTAATTATTTTAAATAGAGTTGTACCATAAGTTTTATGACGCAAAGTGTGATAAGATAGCGATCTCACGCGCAATGGTAGCTCGCTGTCACCATAAATTTATTACGGATTATTTATTGCACGAATTTCATTATGTCACTTTTACGTTTGAACAGTATTTAGAAAATTGTCAATATTTACTAAATTATTAACTCATTTCTGGTACATCCAACGTTCAACTACTGTGACTATTATTATACGTCGTACGACCAATACGTAATACACTACTTATCATATACAAATATACATAAAAGGCATATCGTCGTCATTTATAAAATCATAAAAATTAAATAAATGATATATGCATTTTAATTTTCATGTACTGATTTTAATAAAGATATAATTCACGAATTAAAAGCTCGTATAAGTCACGTACCGTTAAAGCCCTTAATTTAAACACACGATACCAGTTCATACTCATTTATGTAATTAAAAAGAACACCCACGGGTATATTAGCTTCATTTACTTAACCAGTCTAAGCTGTTGACATTAACATTAATTAAATTATTAATACGTTTTAATTGTCAAATAGCTATATTTGATTAAAATTAACTCGGTACTCAAATGCTCAAAGCTATACCTAAAGCACATGGGCTATCGGATGGAAAGTAGTTTGCAACATCATAGGAATAGCGAATGTTTCGCCGGCTTTGCGTAAGAGCTCATTTTGTACCCTTTTTAAGAGCCCCATATCCTCCCAAATCAAATATACTAAACATATAAGAGGCTTGTAATACTCAGTTTGGTATTCAGGTGTAGTTTACAAACTATCTCCATAACTATAGTATTACACGAAATGCGGGTCCATGTCCTAAATTAAAACCCGTCATGATATCCGTTAAGGCGGCCTTTCTCTGATCTCGAATCATAAATTGTAGACGTTAATGTACCCTGAATCTGTAAGTTACCGGTTTGCTCTGAAATTATTGATCCCTGTCGAGATTAAAACGAGCTTCGGAGATAGTTTGTGATACTTGGACTTGATTTCGTCGTATTCTTCGAACCTTCCAATGCGTATAAAGTTGTGGGTAATCTGATCCACATCTTACAGTAGCCTGTTTGTTATCATTTAAATTAAGTTGGTTCGTCTCGTATTCAAAACAAAATTATATTTCGTAGTAATATGAAAGTATGATTTACTGTAGATAGTATTAATAGCGTTTACATGATTTATAGCTACTAATATGGCTTCAAAGTGATAGAAGAAAGTCGGTATAAATATTCACCTTGTCGTAAACTTGCTAGCGACGTCTGTGTAAACGGGCACGGTAACCTGCAAACAAATTGGAACTTTATATAGAACATTGGTATTAAAGTTAGTTAAAAGATACGATTAAAATTATAAATGTAACATAATTATCCAATTAACAATAATGTAGGTATACAACACAATAATACATTCCAACATATTCTTACGAAGTAGCAATGCAACAAAAAATAAAACCTCTGTCATAAAGCACGTAGTATCTACTTTCTTAAATTTTCTCTTGGCTATTAGTTATATATTCTTTATATCAGCCCTCAAAGAGAATAAACTTGATGCCTAAAATCGCCCTACCAAGAGCGTAACGACAAAGAACACTATTAATTTAAATAAAGAGGTCTCAAAAATTTTAAAACGTGAGACAACCATGATACCTTTAAAAGTAACAAAAGTAGGTATCTAACAAACCCATTTATTTTAAATAATGCCGCAAGTAACAAGCCACTGGGAAGAATCTCGGTTTAAATAGTCATTAGGCGCCCATTAACGCTGGCAGAGCACACGTTCGGTTTATTTTTGACCACCACGCCCCATGCCATTAGCCTATTGACAAAGCTAAACAATTTCCAAGCATTTTATTTCCTGGCCTCACTCCGCTCGATACGAATATAAATAAATCCTTTCTAAGTCATTCGATACGGCACAAAGTCACGAAGTTTACATAAAATAGGTGATTTGCGCCGAATGCCACGGTTTTTTCCAAGTTACGTCGGGGGTGTGGAATCAACCCACTTATATTCAAGGCAAAAAACATGTTTACAGGCTTTTTAACGATAGCTAGCTTTACAGAGACGTGTAAGCGACCGTAAATTCTGTTTTGTGTTTCGTGACAAATACCTAACAAGTTTCATTTAACAGATTTCGAGTAAGGAATCCAAATCATCGGCCAAAAACGAAAACACCACTTCAATTTTATAGATATATAACATGTACTTAAGTGAAACTGACTACGATAACGTATTCCAACTTTTACCAAAGTATTAAAGAAGCAAAGTTACGTAGCTAAAAGTTCATTTAACTCGGAAAACTTTACCCGTATCTGTACCAAAACTTTGTCGACGTTCATTTAAGTTTATACCCATTCCAACTCGGGCTAAAGTCCTATCGGGAATCGTAATCCGGTGGACATTTTGTTAGGAGCATTTTTTGTCTTCTTTTTAGTCAAGTATGAGTAAATAGCAACAAAACGACGGCGTAGGGCACTCGAGCCGACATTTACGACTCAATCCCAAAACAGAGACCGCGGGCCGGTCGAACTCGTGCATTCCCCACCATTTTAATTAGAACTACCCCTCGTACACGTATCTCATCAAAAAAGAAACAATACGAAATACCAGGACAAACGCAGAGCTCTTACTATTTTGGTGGGTGACCCGTTTCAAAAGCGTCGATGACAGAACAAGTTCGTATACATTACGAACTGTCAGGTTGTGTTATCTCTGGCACAAGTATGTATGTGCTACAAGGGATGTATCCCACGGTTGATTGTACAAAACGCTCCTCTGGGACTTATTAAGTTTAGTAATTTAAACCACTTGTGACATTACTTAGATTAGAGAAACAGTTCAACAAAATATCAGATGATGTGCTTAAGTAATGAGAACATTACATGGACCATTGAAGTATCAACGCCGACTTTATTCATGGAATTGAATTAAATTACGTTAAAATGACCTTAAATTTCTTCATAAAATGTTTCTTACGTTTTTCTATTAATAAAGAGCATCAATATCTATTATCAAATATTTTACTTCATTCATATTGGAGGTTGGATAATAATCAATTTAATTACGTTATCAGTTTGCACTTTAACTTTAGGTCTCCACATATCGGCTATCTGAACAGCATTCTGGCTTCCCCTCTGTCGGATGAAGCTAGAGTGCTGGTTAGATTGGCTAATCTAAGACTAAAAAAGAATTGATTGTATTATATGTATTGTAGTCTCACGACGATATAGTCGCCAAGCGACAAAGTCCTTTATTTAATAAATGAAAAAAAATACGTTATCCACTTCGTACAGTATAATCCTAAGAGTAAGACCTATTGAGTAGGTATCTCCTCAAACCACTATTTATAAAGTTTTACAATAAAAACTATATAGGTACACTTATACCACGCCCACACCCGAGTGCGAACGAATCTTATCCATTCACCCATCCTAGTATGTAGGACTGTAGGTATTAATGTATAATATATATCAGTATAATGATACAAGTCTTCGTCTCCAGCTTTGCAAGTTCTTTTTAACAGGTGTAGACTTTTTCGAACTAATCTGATAATTCATTGAGAGAAGTAATATAGATATAGTTTTGCTATCTATATCTAACTTCTAACTTACTGAAATATCGTTATTTATACTTTAATTGTCACTTGTTTTTGTTCTGTTCGTAAGAAGAACATGTCGAAGAAACATAAGTAGATAAATGTCTGAGAAATCTCCAATGAATCCCTTAATCTATTCCTATTCATAGAGTCTAATGTCTATGTCTATGAAGTCTATGAAGTCTATGAAGAAATCTATAAAGTATGCTCCAAGATTATACTAATACTATGAGGTCTGTAATCAAAGTCTTACTATGATGTACTTATTCTGTTCAGCAGGCATTGGTTGAAGTAGATAAGTCAGGTACCTACAAAACCAGAATCTATGGCGGGGATGTGTTTACGTAACATAGACATATTTAAAATAACAGTATGGGGAGTGGGAGTCGGTCCGAGAGTTTAATGGCGCGAAAACTGACTGGATCATATCCCAGGGTTTACGACACGAGAGTAAACGGCCGATTCATTTGCAATTCTAACTGCGACTTAGCAACGGTTCGCCAACGATTGTCCGACGTCAAAACAACTTCATATCATATATGAATAAGTATATGTACAATAAAACGTAGTATCTTTGCCTATGTGAAACAGATTTTGGAAATAGATTCATGTATATGATTTTTTTAAATTATCAAGAACAATAGGTTATACCTAATTTTAATATTTATTACGATCTATGAGCCTATTTCCGTAATTCGTTCTGTAGCTATGAATTATAGTAATAACACTGTTGTTATAAGGCAAAAATAGGTATGGTTCGGTGCCTCTGAACAACTAAAAGTTATAGGTAATCTACTACTCTTAAATCTACAATGCTTCAAGAGCTACATACAAACAAAGTCGACAGCACCAACTAGTGTCTATAAAATACATACAAACGAGTAGATTATGCGATATTTTATCACAACGATAAGCAACCAACCCGGCTATTTATATATCCTTATTGTGATATTATCACATTTATCGACCTCTGACGACCATGCTTTGAATGTATTGTAGTATTATGCATTAATTAGATTATACATGAATATCATCTCCATAAATTGTAGACCGTTTTCAAAAGTAAGCGTCTTTTATGTGTTTTTTCTTGGGTTCGTTTGTTCTTTTTTTATATGATGGAGTAGCAAACGAGCATGCAGTCCACCTGATGGTAAGTTTCATATCCCGCCCATGGACATTTGTAAGCCGCCCCAGATAAGACTAGAATCCCAACTCAAGTCGACCACACATGCGTTTCTACCCC
>DWRA01001534.1:0-16662 GCA_018250295.1 Spathilepia clonius
TAAGAATCCCACACAACCCCGTGCCGCTCCCACGGCATTGGGTACCTTTTGAAGGTTTCCCCCTCGACAACAAAAAAAAAAGGTCGTGTATAGCTACCAAACAAAAAAAGATAATTGGTTGACTAACAAAATAAAAAATGTATACATATGATTTGTCTGTACCTATTTGCATATAAACTAGTGTTACTAGTCAATGTAAAAAGTATATTATAATTCTAGTTTTCCATTTTATCTGCTATTGGCTCCCAATTGCAAAATTTTGTCTACGTGCACCTCAGTGTTATTCATCTTTTGAATAGAAATTAGCATTTGCAAAATTTTTCTACATATAAAACACATTAAATTTGAACCCACAAATAATTTAATTTGTATTACAATGTAATTACCGTATTATACCTAATTATGTTATTAAAATACGTCTATTATATGAAAAAATGTAATAATCATTTAACAACTGCGCGACTTGTTTGACCAAACAAAACATTATTATCTGGAAAATCGATTTATTTTAAGTCGCAAAAACCTTGAATGTCGAGAATGGTGACGAGTGGCCGCGCATATTATCGATTCATACAACCTCTCATACACAGAGAAGTGTGTATATCTACACACACTAGTAATATATGGCCATGTATTAGGATAAGTGTCCATGGTATTGAGATATTGCATCGCTTTTGCGTTAAAAATACTTTTATGTTTGTATCCGTAAGAAGGCACCATTCCGTTTTATATTTATTTTGAAGTATTGTCGTCATATATGTCGCATTTCTAGTGTTTGCAGTATTTAATAAAATTAACTGTAACGAAACTAAATTTATTATAGATAATAAATAATCTATCTTGTAAATAGCATTCATTCCTTCAATTTCTACATGCGTTACAAATTTAAAGTTATTCAAATTAATACAAATGTAATTAAAATAGCAAAACCCGAGTAGCAGTTTTTAATTCTTGACTTCATGAATGTTTCGGTTTTAGAGACTTCACAAAAGTCTGGGTCATCGTGGGATACTCTGAAGTGATAAAAACGGAACTATTAAATCTCCTATATTTCGTATACGTATTCATCGCATTGAAAAATCTGAACGGCTAAATAGCTAATAACCTAAAAAAAACATTTCCGTTAAGCCATTTTTATCCGGGCGCATTGGTTTGCAGTATTTTTTGTATGCTGGGTTAATATGTATAGCTTTATGTGGATGGTTTATTTTTAAATTTATTAAAAAGTAAGTGATGTTTCTCACGTTGAATCCGATGTGGCAATATGCAAAAGCCCTTAGCCACTTGCGTAATACCGTGTATTGTTAAACAATTCTCTATTTACGATTTGTCGGCTGAGATAAATTGCAATTTAGGCACGCTCGTAGTAAGAGCTGATTGTTTTTTTTATTGTTTTCGATACTATTTGCGTTGCAAGTTGTTAGAGTAAATAATATAGTGTGCGTTATTAAAAATAGTACCAGATTTTTGATTTTTGTTGGTATTTTGATATATCCGTCTTTACCACAATTACAACTATCTCAGTTTTTAATTTCGACGAAATCTCCGAAACTGCCCTTTTGCGTTTAAACCGTTTTTTAACACTTTAGATAGGCGAGAGCATATTAAAACCCTATAACCGCATAGGTTATGGTACTGCACTTGGCAGACTATATAAATAAATATCTACGCTTATCTTTACTTAAAAAAATGTCGCTGTTTATTTCTTGTATTTAATCTCTTAGTGACCACTTAAAACATCCACGGGGGAAGTCGGGTAAAAAAGAGACAAAGAGTGCTTCGAGGCCGTAGTGCTCAGTGCACATTATATTCAATTATCGCTATCATTCCATAAATACCAGTAATCGACAACAACTTAAAAAGAAATCCCTAACTGCAGGATTAAGCGCAAGGACCGGGATTATGACTGAGAAAGATAAATAATTTCGTAACTGTTATTAGGTATATCGTTTGCATTACACATTTCCAGAACACAGAAGCATGGACGCTACAGAGACAGAAGCAGGGGTTCGATCCTTTTACAAAACTAAAATGGTTTAGTGCTTCTTGTTTCTACTACTTGCGTGTCAAGAAATAAGCAAGTCGATACGTAAAAACCTTCCAGATCCTTATCGTAACTGGAGCAAAACTTCAACACTTTTATCTGCTAAATTGATTCTGCGATCTCCGAGAAGCCCTTTGGGAGATACCCCTGGGAGTTCGCGTGAAAGAAACAAGGTTTTTAGTTAGGTCAAGGGTGAAGCTTTCAGCCTTCAGCGATTTTCTCCAAAACCAAAGTATAACTCTGTAAAAAATTTAAAAGTAATGAATGGGAAATGAGTTCTGATTCATTTGAGTAATTGAAGCAGAGTACTGGAATTTTTCAAGATTTCGAGAGATACACTTATAAGCATCGCATCCAATAAGTCGTATAAATAGGCACGAAGATGCCCAGAATTCAGAAATTACACTACATTGAATACTAAACTTAAAATATTCCAATTTAATTTATCAAAAAGTTAATGAAATAATAAATTGTATAAGGAATGCGTATAAAATAGCTTTATGTGTGGCTGAGAGTAGGTATTTGAACGGTTTTATATATTCTAATTATGAAAAATTATTATTAAAAACACATCGTCCTAATAATTTCCCCGTCAATGCGCTTAAATACAAATAGATAATACATAATGTGAAAAAAATTGCAAGCCGAGATAATAACCTACTCACAGAAATTTGAGTGACTCACTACAATATATATAGTCATTTGTTCGAGAAATTTCACTCGCAATGCGCAAATCAGATCAAAAATCTAGCATCACTTTCAACATAATATTCCTAAACTTCGCTTAGAGTCCGGAAAATAAATTAATTTCAAGCGGGCTTTCTCGGCGTATATTCACGCCATGTGGCACAGACGCCTCTTGTACGAACTTATCTAGCATCTATTGTGAGGTGACTGAACTCTGATGACGTGATCCCTAAGGAGACGAGATCGCAGATCTACTACGGAGTTAAGTTGATAGTTTTTAATATGTCACTAGCAGTTTTTTTGTCATTTTACAAATTTTAATTGCGGTACAAATTTTGTTGTGGATGTAAATAACCTTCGGAACAAGTTTGCTGCATATATCATACTGGGTGTATTTACATATGTTCATAATCTAGAAATCTTTTAATTTTATCGTGTATTGAAAAGAAACTACAAATTATTGAAGCATCCTTAAACCAAAATATGCAACATTTATATTATATTCCAACGGGACATTAAATACAATTAATTACACAAATAAGGTTGACGAAGGTATGTGAAATGTATCGAGAAAATTTCTTAGTTCGTTATAGTATGTGGCCAAGTTTAATCGGACTTCAATTCGGGGCCCTTTGAGCGCCAATCATTTGCAGCAGTTAACTTACCATGTACCTAATCAATGGATGTTAGTTGTCTCGCCCAGGCGTATTCCTGCCCATACGATGATTGTTATTCTTTGATGTGAATGAACTTCCTGATGATTTCTCGGGCGGTTCTAAAGTCTGGGTGATGTACATCTACAATCGTTCATCGTTTTGCATGAACGTCGTACCGGCTTCTTCTAAGAATAAACCATTGACCAAGATAGTGATAAGCTAAATATACGTCCTTTCAATATAATGCACGTCAGCGAAAGCTTCAGTGTACCGCTGGTATCTGATGTGGTCTACGAGCATGTAAATCAGACACTGCGTGTTGTCTTTTCCACATAGTTTGATCGTTTTCCATGACCTAATGGTCAAGTTCTAACTGTAAAATCGTACTGAGCGTCAGTTTGAGAAATTGAGATGTTAGGCTATTTACATTTAAATACAGAAATGTCCAATTTTGTGATCATATTATTTTCAAATTGAACATAGCTGTTGAAAAGCTAAATATTATCTGATGTTACAGATGACCTATGTTGCAAATGTTTTAATTTATTAACTAAAAACTGTAACAGAATGAGTGTAACTAAGTAGGTATTAATTTAATCTAATATTGTACTTAAAGTATTCTTTAAGAATGTGAACTCAATATCGACGTACCACGAATATCTTTATCTTACATATAATAGTTCCACTTACTATAATGTAAATGTTAACGTGATCACAATGGATAGGGTTCAGTAACCTCGTGACAATATTCTATAAGATGCTTAAGATCGTTATCCCTTTGATGTTTGGCTAAGTGTATTCACAGACAAATTTCGGTAACAGAGGACTCGACTAATATTTAGAGCACCATGTTGGATATAGTTAGTGTCTATTCACATGTAACACGAACACATCATAACGCAACTGCGACGCCGGGTGCAAATTTATATAAAAAGTGTAATTTACGCAAGTGAATTAAAAGATTTAGTTCAACCGAACCACAGTCTACCGTCCAGAAGGTTGTAGATAACATACATATGAGATATCTTAGTACTTAAAAGTTATAACGCATATGTGATCGGCTTCAGACAGTTTTTGTTAAATAGTGAAATGATCAAAGATATACATGGGCACCACTTACTGCAATCTCGTAACAAAACTTAGTGGGAAATCACGGTAAGGTGTAAGTTCATATGCTCTTACGTCGGAGCGTGAGCAGTTCATTCACACTTGGTTTAGAACAGAGATAACGTATGCACGAAAGTAATATGTCACGCCGAAATTGTGTTGATACCTGACTCCAAATCCACCTTTAATGTCATAAAACAAAGTTGATTTTTGTACGTCTGTCAAATCAACAATATTTCCTTAATATTTTGCATTAAATAAAATAGCACTTTACATCGATTAGATAAAGTTTGTTTTACATTGGTCGCTTTCATTGTTTTCTTTATTTCGTTTAAACATGTATTTCGCAACTAGTTTCGTAAGCGCTGTAAATGGACGCGACTTGAAGTCATAGCGTAAATATAAATGGTGTGCTAATGGGGAATAAAATGTTACTTTCACTACTGAATTGGATGAGTAGTTGCCAAGTATGGCCGACACAGTCTCGATACGGCGTGGTAAAAGATCGGTCATGGGACACTTTGTATATCATTCGTGAACTGTTGAATTACATACAAATACGTAATCTCCGATCACCTACTATTTGTTTGAATTATATAGTATACTACTTTATATTGATGAAACAATCTGTCTTACATTAAAGGGGCCGATTACACTTTTTTGTGAGACTTAAGTAACATTCGAGCTTGGAACTCAAATACAGTTAAAATCTAATAACCTGGAACGCTCAATGCCAAAACATAGGCGACACGTACTCCGAGAACTTATGTTTGCAAATAAAACAAACGGTTTTGAACTATAAATCCTAAATTTAGATGGACATATCGTTATAGTTTATAATATATCTATTTTATCGTCAGAGGTTAATAAAGATTACATGAAAGCGAGGTACATAATTCTAGCTCCACCGCCACACGTCACTTCAGCCTTACCTGCATGTTCCGGCGTCACCGCACAACGGGTACGACGTCGCATCTTGAAACTTCGCAACTAAATTGTCTGGAGACGTTAGACAGTTCGTTCCTGTGTTAATGTCATTTGCTTAATAATATTCGCTCGCTGTAGAAGGATGTGTTACCGCAGAACGTATTTGTGCTAGATGCTGCAGCCCCTATTTCACGAGGTAATGCACTTATCGTTCGTGTCTAAGTTTAAACACAGAAATGGAACGAAAGCTGATGTACTGAATAAATAAATAGCGTCACGACTTGACAGGAACAGAACGGATTTATTCTCGTAGAATTCCCGAATTAGAATCCTAAACTAAGTTACTCTTACACTGTAACTACTTAGGTCCTTAACATATTTGTATGTTTGTGAAAATATTGTGGTCACAACATACTTAATATGATGGCAGGTGGCCACTGCCGCCCATGGGCATTTGTAATCAACGTCAGATAAGATTAGAGTCCTACCGGAGTTTGGTCGCAGCTACATCGCTGCCACAATGATTAAGTTGGAACGCCTATGATAAGTAGGTACATATGTCTCCCTTCAATCTTTATAATTAACATTTGTATAAAACAATTCCACATAATATATAACATGGATAACGGGTAATAGAGTAGGTATATTGCATTACTAAAATTAAAGTCATACACAAATAAAAAATGTCTACACGCATCTTAAATTTTTTTATAGTGAGGATTATCAAATTGTTATCTGTTGAAAGATGAGACGATAAAGCTGATTAGAATTACATGAGATGTAGTGTGACCCATATTCAGGATTTGTTGTTCACCGTTATCTCGGTACATCTCATCACATTTACATCATCACGTTATTGGGTGGAGATTAAAAAGGCAAATGAGTACACAGTACGTAGATCAACTTTTAGTAGGGCAATCTTTATAGACATTTATTTTGCTATCTATTCGTTTTATAAAACTGTTCATACATAATTATGTGGTTGCCGTCAGCCCTAAAGACCTCCGGAAAGATTTTGTATATAAAACAGTTGTAATTACCGAATTGTTTTAGTTTATAGTAGCATATAAACATTCAATTCGCTAAGTATGTGGTCATTGCGGTCCATGAATATCTTTAGTCGATCTCAAATAGCATTGAAATCCTACCTGATAACGGCTACACAGGCGCTGCTGCCAATGAATGTAAAGATAGAACGCCTTGTGTATGTCAACTATACTGTACCTCATCCTATCTCTTTTCTGCAACTCTTTTTATATTCCACTGTTCGGCACGGGAAAAAACTCCACTACCGCGGGAAGTATGAAGCGTATTCCATCATGCTACCCTACTGCGGTTGGTTAGTGGCCGACCTGTTGCGGATGGTTTAACGACTCGACGAGATTTTACGACTGTTTTCCATTGATCGCAATCGGAACAGACGAGTTAACGGGCTCATAGAAGTACGGAAAAATTTTGCTACTCTCGTACTACTTTTAACTTTGTAGATCGGCTGAGACATACGTAAGCCGTGGGGATATGCGCGCTTTAAACTAGAATACAATAGATTTACACCTCTGTAAAAAGGCAAAATAGTGTGGCGATTTTAACGTCACAATACAACAAACAGAACTACTTTGAAGAGAAGCAGTGATATGTGGTATTACGAATTTTATACGATACGTTCTATATTTTGAGAGTTCTCTTACGGTATTTAAAGTTAGTTTCTCGAAACTGTTGGCGGAAATTGGATATAACAGGAAATCGTGTTTGGAAACTACCCTTGTTATAGAGTATGGACGTATGGACAGGTTTACCATATGAATAGAAAACCAATAAGTACGTAATAATATAATTAGGGGTATGTGTAGATTTAATTACCGGCTCTATTGTGTTTATAACCGTTTAAAATAGATCCACCTTGGTATTGCGAGGTAATAGGAAAAGTAATTAAACTACGTATCTTCTTTCTTATTTGGGTCATCTGTTATATCCTATATCTAAGAATATCGAAGCGAATCAATTTTAAGTTTATAACTATTATAGTGTTTCTATGTATATAAAAAATGGAATTTCGATGTCAACATGTTTTTAAGCAATAAATTTACTTTTTTTATATAATGTTTTACAGTCTTTTTTGACACAAACAAAATCTTTTTCACGTGATATGCTAAAGCGAGAAAATGGAACTTTTAATATGTAACTCCATATGTAGTGCGACTCATCAACGATAATCAATTTATTTACCAAATATACAAAATACTTACAGTCGCTAATAGTAACAGTGTAACCTAGAAACTGCCATTCAAATATGTTTATCAATATTTTTCTCGAAGTTGCATTAAGTGCGGATTTCGGGATGTAATCCCAAAGTTTGTCAAACTAGGTTATGCGTATAAAAATCTCGGCCAGATCCACAGAATATTGTTAAAATAAAATGACACGTCATTATGAATAGTTCAAACACTGTAGTAGATATTTTGGAAAACAGTGACTATCGTATTATAAATATTTAAAAGGAACAAAGCAACACTGATAATATTATTTGCAAAAAAATTGTACAAAGAACAATGCATTAGGTACATACTATAGTTACAAATTAATTCAACCGTTATTAATTAAATTATACAATTAAAAATTCCCTGTAAAATAGTAAAATCTGCCCTAATTCACATGTCGGCAGTACAGTGGACTTTAGCCTAAGCGTTCTCTTACTCTGACTGGAGATCTATGCCCATCAGTGGGACAATAATGGGCCAGCGACAAAGCAGTTTTGTAGGAGAGTTTAGGAGTAGTCACGGGCGTTTAGAAACTACCTACTAACTATTATCATTTCTATCTCGACTTTTATATTGCTTGTTTGCGTTTGTGAATTATAAACAAGGAAATATGAAACTTTCTATACTGTTTAATTAATTAATAATATCCATTATCTGAACTTAAAAATATAAAGGTACACTACACTTGCAGTAATATGATTGATCGGTGTATTAAAGATTAGGAAATTGTAAATCAAGCGTCAAGTATATTATTTATTGACATGACTAAATATCTAAATTAATCATAATTGTAACGAGATGCTAAACTAGGGCCTACGTGGAGAACTTTCACTTACAAAAGTCTACTTCAAAGAACATTGATTGATAAAAGCCCATAAATATTATGAATAGCAATTAAATCTGTTGAATAAACTTGTTGATAAAAATAATAGATCGTAAGAAAACTATCTAAGTCAATAATTTAATGTAGTTAATAAGTGTAACATAACGTCAACTTTATTCCAGGGCCACATCGACAATGACACGCTGGATATGACGCTGAAGGAGCATCGACACCTAGTTCTACAGATTGCGCTCAAGTGCGCAGACATCTCCAACCCATGCCGGCCCTGGGAAATAAGCAGGAAGTGGAGCCTGAAAGTCTGCGAGGAGTTCTTCCGCCAGGGCGATTACGAGCGCAAGCTCAAGCTGCCTGTCACTGCCCTGTGTGATCGCCACACCACATCCATTCCGAAGATACAAACGGGTAATTCCAAGAGAGAGATGCTACGTTTATAAGTCACATCCGCATTTTAAATTTCTTAGTTTTAAATCAATTATTTGGTATAGATTTTAAGTAGAATCTGGAAATTCATATATTTATAAAGCTCTTACAATAATTACACTTTTTCTTGTCTAGGATTTTTCAAGTTCGTGGTGACTCCTCTCATACAAGAGTGGCACCGATTCCTACAAAATGATTTATCTAAACAAATGATGCGTAATCTTCTGTACAACCAAAACAAATGGGAAACGTTAATGGCCGAGGAGCTCGCTGAGGAGACTAAAACTGAGGTATCCGAAGCTGATATAATAGAAGATGATGATAACGACGAGGAGGATGAGGCTGGCTCGATGTCGGATAGCGCTGAGAGGCTCCTGCCTTTGCGTCGACGGTCTCTGACCACAAAAAAGCGAAGTGGAATGAGAAGGCAAATCCGACGATTTTCAGTACCACTGAACGTTTTTCAAGATTCCTGCTTAAAGAATCGAGAGAGTGCTCGCGCACCATCCAAGATAGATGAACCATCGTGTAGCAAGACTTTGCAAAGTCCAATTGGCAGTGAGCACTCCTTGCACTCGCAGTTGAGCATCAGTGGTCACTGTGAGCCCGGCCAATCTACTGACGCTGATAAAACTCTTTGCACTGAGAAACTGCTGCCCGATTCATCAATTGCGTCTATTACGACACCAGCACAGGCTTCGCGCCTGCAGGCCTTGAAACTAGTTCGTCAACAAACTTTCCCACCGTTGGAGTCCACATCTCGAGGCCCTCCACTCACTCGTTCCCTATTTACCAGTAACGAGGATTCTATGTTCCGTACCGAAAACAAGACTCTAACGCAAATGGTTGTGGAAGCGAATGCAATAGAAGAGAAGATCAACGACTTGTTGAAGAATACCAAAACCAAAAAGACTGACAAAGGTAACGCTTCAGGAGAAAGTAGTGTAGAAAAGGATATAATTAAACTGAACTGGGGTACCTCGAGTCGTACAGGGAGAAGGGAGTCAGCGCCGATTGGCAGCCAACTGCGTGATAACCTGACTTCGGTCCAACTCAGCGGAATAGCCTCTGACCCACTGCTGCAGCGTCGTAAATCGATGCCAACTGACGTCGTGCATTGTAAGTTATACAATTTGCTATTCTTCTACTTATTAATATACGTAGTACCAGGGCAGATTCCATGCAAATAGCTGACAGATCTAAATGATATCCTCCTTTTTCGTTATGCTCGGTGGTATTCAGTGTCTTAGCTATGAAATGACTGATTATTATTATACAATTTTGAATGTCAAATAATTATATGCGAATATAGTATGTCTGGTTCCAGCATCCATGGATTATAAACTGCGCGAAATAAGTTCAGCTCTACCCGAATTGCTTCGTCGCACGCTCTCGGGAAAGGACAGTTGGTCCCGCAGGCGTGGGTCAGCCCCGGCACCGGTCATGGCCTCCGACCTGGCCCCGGGCCTTCGCCGTGGCGGGAACAGCGGCCGACGCAAGCAGACCCCTATCGTGTCCTGCCAGCAGTGGCACTCGAAGGCCTCGTACAGCGTCCCGGAGACCTTCCCGCCGATCCACCGCCGTAGCTCTCTCCCCGTTGAGGTGATGACAGGTGCTAACAAACGCTTCTTATGTTTTGTTCTTAATTTGTTGATTCATCTTTTTTGCGAGATATCAATTAGCAATATGCATCATATACATATTATTGTGTTTGACAAGTTTTATTATTTCTGTAGAAATCGTTTTTATATTTAAGTACTAAATTTGTGTTCGTGTCAGTGCTTATGTACTCAATTACATAATAAATTACAAAATTTGTACTCAATAACTAAGTGATTCCACAATAGTAGATTTTGCAAGGGATCTAGAATTTAGCTAATTATTATATTAAATATAAATACGGTTTTAATTTAAAATAAAATAAGACGTTTTTGCCACAGAAAGCCTTTTAGTCCCTATTTTAATTAAAAACTGAAATTTCGAAGATAATAACCCTACCAACTAATTAATGACATGTTAGATTATTATGAACTAGGTGTGGCCCGCGGCTTCATCCGCTTTTAAAAATATTATTGAAATATTATTTCTACAACAGTTTTAAGAAACGGTTCCCCCGGCAGATTTAATGGGATTTATTTAATTTTCTGCCGCGAAACCCTCTAAAAAACATTATATAAAATAAAATTACTGAAGTTACTTCTAAAGACAGAAAATCGGTGCAGCCGTCCAGATTATCTCGAACAGACAAACAGACAAAATATATTCGTAATTGTTTTTTATAACTATCATACAAACTTTTATATTTACAGTAAAAAAATATTTTGACGCTACAGACACTAATTTTATTTTTTGTATAGAATGAGTTAATGAGGTTATAATTCCGTTTTACATATATTTATTTCAGGCATATCGTCTCACTGAAGATAAAGAACAAAGTAGTAAGGAGAAACCAGCGGACGAGTCTGAAACATCTGAGTGAACGCGTAATATCAAGAGTGTAAAGAGATCCTAGAAACAGATGTTTAGATTGTAAACAGGAAAGTAACAACTGCGGGATCCCAGTCCGTTATTTTGACAACCAACAATCTGTCGTATTATAAGGAACGAGTCATTGACTTTGGTATCATGGTGTTAGTATTGTTATTATTAATTGACCTATCCAATGTATTTCTACTTAATAGAAATTGTCAAATTTTGATCATTGGTAGGCAACGTTTTGGATAGATTTAGTAATAATAACAAACGTTAATCGTCATGTTCGATTGTATCAAGCTAGTCGCTTTTCATTATTGTTCTTGCGCTGGCGACACTGCTTGTGCTCTGGTGTCATATGAATGATACAAACTTAACTCTATTTATGAGTAAATGGGTAGGTACCGCTGACTATCTTTGTCATCTTGTTGGTTCAGTGGTAAAAAGTATGTGATAAGTATTAAATGAATTTGAACGCTTACTCGCGCCGAGTAAGATGCGCGAGCTTCATAAACTAGGATCTATTATTGAGGGGTTGTTAGATTTTGATAACAAATATATTGTGTAGTGCTCATCTGACGACAAGTAAACGTCGAGCGTTATATTACGCTTCGCCCTTGGATGCATAGACGTTGCGACTTTTTGCCGCTTTTCGCCTATTAAGTTAAAATATACTATTTACATCGGTCAACTGAACTGCTGAACGACGCTGAGTCAAAATATTGTTCAGGGAATAACTCCGTAAAATTGTACGTTCTATTCTATGGAATACCAATACGAGTTCGAATCTTGCTCGAATATATGTTACTCACTTTAAGACTGAAATTTAAAAAAATGTATTCGTGTTTCCAAAAAACAATCGTCATACATATAATAGTTCATCTCATATACAGATCCGAAAATGCGGCGTACTGACTCTGCCTTAAATATTATGTATGACCCCGGATTCAGCTCAGATTTCAGTAATACAAATTTCGATATTTCTTTATGTTTCGACTTTAAATGCGCTTAATGTTACTTGGGACTTTTTTGAAGTAAGTTAATCGTCTTTGATCCAAGGGCAGGTCTTTTTGTTAGGATTAACGATAATTTTTAAATTTAATTGTATAATTAAGGAATTTAATACAATACTTCAAGAATTGACTACGATGTATTTTTGCTGTAATCCTACACCTTTCGTTGCTTAAAAATTTATGACGGCAAAGTTTTAGCGAAGTACAAATTTTTCATACACAATTTCTTTGTTCGTTGTGACTTTAATTTCTCGGGCTTAACATAGTTATTATTGTAGAATTAGTAAAATATCAATCAAATTATATCTAATATACACACACGTTTGTCTTGTGGATAACAATTTGTATAGTTCAAAAAGTACATTTCTTGGGCGTCGGTTGTAGGAAATCTTTTAAGCGGTTATCACCAAATGAAGTTTTGAGTCTCACTATATTTCATAGATTCTATAGTCATAGATATAGGAACATAACTTTTAAGTTGTTAGTTTTATTTGCTCTTATGGGCAAATTGTCTTAAGCGGCACCTACAGTTAAAGCAACGAATGCAACATTTTGACAAATTATCTAATTACGAACATTAAAACAGTTTTGGTAGACTTGCAATCATATTATCATTGTAATTCTTTTTAGTGATTAGATAAGGTTTATGTGTAAATAGAAACGATTCGCTGAAGACGCATGATTTAATGTCTGGTTAAAATTTAAATTCAGTATTAATTGTAAGCCATAGTATAAGATTGCTTATTTTTGTCGAAATTTAGATATAAATTCGACAGCCCTAATGATTTTGTTTTAAAACTTATTAAAAAATCTTCGATAATCTAAGGGCTAATATCTGACCAAAGATGAAAATCTCGTTAAATATGTTGTGTTTGAAACATTTAATGTCAGATTAATTACCATGGTGAATAGTACAACTATACTACTACTTCGATAAAAGTAGTAGAGGCAGGTATGGTCAAATTGTAGGTAATGAACTTGACGCATATGACATGTTACGGATCATCTTTAGCAAAATAATAAGACATATTATGTACATAGTCGATGTTATAATGTAGGATCCAACTGCGTGATTTCTAAGTCAATCTAATTTTATGTCATAGTATTTGTTTCATAGTTATCATAAATAATACGGTTATTATGCTAGGTTGCCAGTAAAAATTGATTCCACAAGCACTATTTGTTTGTTTTTATTGTTTTTTTTTTCTTTTTGGTAACGGATGTTTTTAAAAAGTCTTAGTTATAAAAACTAAGTATGTAAATCAGTTAATTAAAATGTAATAATCGGTACTTTCAGTCACATTTTATTAGATCATTTGGTATTTGTGTATAAAAAGTAATCGCGCGGTCGGATCTCCTAATAATATTATATCCACGTATGGTACATGTTTCTGTGTGTTATTTCGCTGTGGTAGATTTTTTAGTATTAAGTTTATAAAATCGAGTAGACACACCTTGCTTTAGAGAGTATATGAAGACCCCGGTCCTAGTTGTTATACTGGTAAGTTTATTGGATACCGTATAAATTGTTTAAAAATATCAATCATGGCATGACCACTAATCTATTCTGTGTTTCCTCCGCCTGTCCTCTTCTGTCAGGTCTTAGCAGCGTATGTACCAAGCCTTTCTCAATTGTGGACGATACATATGTTTTTGTGTAATAAGAAGTATTAACGAGATAAAAAAAATGTTATCAATTATACCTACTCGGTAGACTCGGTGAATTTCGGTAAAATTCACTAAACACTAATATTTCGACGCTCTTATATCGATACACTAGTCACAAGATTAATTCGTCGCAAAAATTTAAAGTAACGCAGATAACATTGTAACTCACGTCGATTTATATTTAATTGTACTTTTCATATTAATGCAATAAGTTAGCACCGGCACTGTAGTCTGTCCATATATTATTCTCTATTTGACCCGACTGTGGCACAGGGCAATATCATATGTTATTATCGATACAAATTACTTTAATGGTGATTATTTCAAGTGTGCCCACTTGAAAAGCGTTATTACTTACCAAGAAACCTATGAAGTAATCTAGATGTTATAACTTAAAACACATTAGTAGTTATATATGATTCCAAGTTGGATTTTTTGCAAAAAAAATATCTATAAAAGCTGATGTAAATTACATTAAAATTGTGTCGATAATAATAGATTCGGTAATCGAGAAGATCCTTGCACCTTCCATACATCCTTGCACCAACATTTCAAATAGAAAATAATATTAACGAACGGAGTAGCTATAATAGATATTGTAAATTTAGCACCAGATTCAAGTACTGGAACCACACACTCGCGCCGTCTCTGTAAACATGACGTTGCAGGACGCTTTTATTATATGATGTGTAACAGATATATATTTTGAACTCATCTTTTGTTTGCTATATAGTCCATCGGGCACGGTAAGTTAGCGATAGCTATAACGGTATTATAAAAACAAACATTCAGCTAGTATTGGGGCCCAATGTTAGTAACGCGATGTGTATGTTTAAGAAATTTATGTAGCACATAATTCTGATTTAATATATTATGATATATTATAGTATATTTCTCTGATCATTAAAGAATTCGAAAAAAATACAATACTATCTGAGGCTGCTTTGTTTAGTTATCATTCTGAAGAGTATTTATATTTATTTTTAACAATCATATTACATAGACTTTAGTAATTGATGTGTATTCTTAAATAATTAGAAAGTAGAAACCATCTTTGTGTATTATGTTTTTATACTTACCATGGTCTCGGTGCAATTTTTTTCTCTTATATTTGCTGTGCTCAATAGAAGCTAAATTTGGAGTAACTCTAACAGTACACAAGAATATTTATTCGAACAATGCACGGAAATGTATCAAATTGTAACCACTTTATTTTTTTAGTACTTCTGTTCTCAGAAATTACAGACAAACCAGGTATTCACAGATTTCTAATAATTATGTATTATAATATTAAATATGTAATAGAGTCTATATTAGCAGATGTTCATTTTTTTATTTGTTATTAATGTAACCTGTCGACATCTTTTTATAGATATAAATTGATCTGCTTTGGCAACTTACCGTGTGGTGCCGGTCTAGAATAGCACCATTCCCTCTCTTCCCGTGGATGACGTAGGAGGCGACTAAGGGATTAAATCCGGGAGATGGCCACAAGCATCTAGCTGCGATGATATTCACCTGCTGCCGTCACCGACACTTAATCGAGGCTGGTGTTTAAGGCAAAACCCTACATTGTAGGCGAGCTTTTTGTCCAGCAGTGGACTTGACTTGATGGATGGACGAGAATTTTACAAAATGGTAGAATACTACGTAGAATATAGATAAGTACGAAATTAATTTGTTTCTAAAAATATGGAATTGACAGGTTGTATGAATAATAACTTATGCGTTTATTTTCAAATTTTCTAAAAGCGTAGACAGATTCTAAACTAATTTAGTGCTTGTTTAATCAATATGCAATGTATTAATACGTAGCTCTATATAATCACTTATGTTTGTGAAATTAAGAATTATTTAAATTTATGTATACATAATTATGTATATCTGGCGCTTATTAATGTGTATAGAGTTGATATTATTTATATTGTATTTACATTGTTTGAATTTGATGATTAATGTTTATTATTATATTCACAGAGTGGGTACAACGCTTATTCTACTAAGTTGTATAAGAAATTTCTAAAAACAAACCATACATAATAAATCTCTAGTCTTACCTACTTTTATAATATATTATCATAAATTCATACATAAGTAGTATTATCAATCCGTATAATTTTCTTTTTCCTAATATTATTGTAAAATTATTTGCTGCATTATTTATTTACAATCACCTGTTACTACAGTCTCGTCAGAATCATGTATTAACAATTCGTTTTATGTAATGTTTTTTTTTTCGTTTTAAGTTTTATATACATACATATTGATATTGGAATTCTATTCACTTAAGATTTATCTATGTAAATATATTCTATCGATGTGGCACTTATTACTTTCGTGTAAAATGTATATTTAATATTTGTAGTTGATAATATATGTTAGTCGATTATTGAATCTGTATATCGATCGGCGTATCGATTTTTTCAACTGGGAGTGGATGGCAAAAAACAATATGTTTATTAAAGCTTAATATGAGGGAGTAGGAAAAAAGTTGTGTTTTCTTGAAAATATTAATATTTTTTCTTAATTTATAAGTATTATTTATAATGTTATATACATATTATTT
>DWRA01001535.1:0-16661 GCA_018250295.1 Spathilepia clonius
GAAAATTATCAACATTTTTAATGATTTTGGCATGTGTGTGGATTGGTTCCTGTTTGCATAAGTAGGTCCAATTAATGTTGTGAGGAATGCAATGCAGCTGTTTATCAGACTTATTTCCAACACTAGTTGCATAATTCCTACATAACTTTTATTGCTTATTACCACATTCGTTTTATTATATTTTTCACAGATGAATTTTCTGATAACCCAGTTGTTTATTCATTTTATATTGTGTAAAATAGTAAATAAATGTTTAAAATTTCAATGAATTCTTTTTATAGGTACTTCTACTGATTGGAGAAAATTTCGATCACTCTGATGAAATATGCGGGGCTGTTGTTAATGTCAGAGCCAAACTTGATAAAATTGGTATGTATCATTATGATATTTATTTGCACTTAGTAGTGGACATTCAAATATAATCATTATGGGAAATTTGAAAATTTTTTATTAATAACACTACAGTCCATTAATAGGTACAAAAATATTTTTTTGACAAAGTAAAGAAAAAAGGCAATAAATTTTTTTAAAAGAATTTAATTTATAATTATGATTATTTTTATATGAAACTTAGGCAATGGTTATATTATATTATATTTTACATAATCCAAATTTAAAATTTCCAATATCTGTTAGAATGTATGTGTGTGTGCGTGTGTGAAAAATGAGTTAAAAATTTGTTAGGATTTCCATTAATAATTTCTCTGAATTTAAATCCAGAAGTAATTATGGATTCAAGTTGTAGACGACTTAGTAAACGATTTTTATATAGTTGCGATATGTTTTTTATGTTTGATAAAAAAAATGTGTGTTTCACAGGTGTTTGGACTGCTGATACGTCAAAACAGCAAGCAAATCTCGAAATTGGCAGGAAGATTAAGGAGCAGCTTGGAATCCACGGAAAGATTGGTTTCCAAATTCATAGGGACACCATGGTGAAACACAGCTCGGCTACCAAGAATCTTTACACTGTTTAGTCATTAAAAATTATGTATTTATATACTTAACACAGCCACAGTGGTGTAGAACTCTAAAAGGTTGTCTGTAAGGGCCGCAGCAGACATGCTACTTTTCTGCATTGTAGACCTATGATTTAACTGCTTAAGGAAGCTAGATGCTGCGTTTGAGCGCTGGTCGCAGTTACTTTTGATGCTCCATGCTGTCATGCATTAATGCTGCCGTCAGAATTTTGCGTTTACGATATTGCAACTGAATGCTGCATGTCTTTGGCGACTTGCATCTAGTTTGACGGTAGAACCTTATAGTTCGACTCCGGCGGCATCACTGGCATTTCTGCATGACAACAATAGTGTTAAGCGCTGCTGTATTCTAGTATGAAGGGTGTGGTATGGGGGGTTTGTTTATCCCAAGGCGTTCGAACTTAGTCCTCAGGGGTCTAATCTTATCTGAGGTTGATTACAGCTGTCCCTGAGTGGCAGTGGCGATTTACTATCAGGTGGACGGACTGTTTGCTCGTTAGCTATTTCAATACAATAAAAAAACATGATGCATCATTAACATAATCGCCGAAACTCAAATCACCGACGCTAAAAGTAGCGCGTCTGCTAGGCTGTGAATTTATTTATGAAATGTTTCTTTTATAAATGGCCTGGGAGCCTTTAGGTTACGTGTTTTCGCCGCTGTGGCTGTCTCCATACATAGTATATAAAGCTTTTATTTAACAGAAGTAGTATTTACGTTAACGTTAAATGTTTGTCTCATTATGAGAAAAATTATATCAAGATTTGGTAATAACTCGTTTTAACGGTTAATGTAAACACAAGTCTGATGTTTGTAATAAAGTCGTGCTTGAGAATGTTTGTTAAGGTCGCATAGATGTAAGTTTGTATTTACTCACGTTTACAGATTAAAAGATAAATTTGAAATTTGAAAAGAAGTACATATTTATTGTAACTGGATAAACATAACTCTTGTGTTGTACACTGCTTTGGGAAATATATATATGTTGTAATTTTTTTGGTACCTATATTGCTTACTTTCTGTAATATTTCCAGTAACATGCATTGTTTGAAATTTCGATGTTTGTGTCTGTTAGCTAAATGATATTTTGGTATTTTGTATAAAAGTACTAAAATAAAAGATTGAACTTGTTTCATTTCATTACCCTTCGTGTGAAATATTTTGTTACACTTTTATCAATAAAAATATACTTTGTTGGTGAGTCAATGCTAATATCAATCTTAATAGAACGTTTGTAGGTTGTACAATTTTTAAATAAGTTAGGGCAACTTACATTTACAAGATATTTATTTTTCGCAATAAATTCATCTTTAATTTTGACAGCACAGTTCTTACTGTTCGCTGTGGCAATGCGTCTGCGGCTTAGACAACCATGTTCAGTTCGTAATAATTATTGTACTTTGTCTAAAATTGTTGACGATAGTATTATTATGTCGTTGACTGTACGTGGTTAGTGTCCAGTTTACGTTTTTAGTTTTTTATTTACCCATAATAGGGAGTAGTTATTTACGCAACAGAATTTATTAATTATAAATGTTTTTCTGTGATTTATATACTTTTTTGAGTTTGACAACTGCCTAGAACAAAATGTATAATATACACAAAAACAATTAGAATATTGTCAAAGTTGTCACACAAATAACAGTCAAATTAGGAATTACTTTTGCAATAGCCGAATATTATATACAATTTTTGATGGTCATATATTAATAAATTATTCGTTATTAATTCCATAACAAAAGCAATAAAATGATAGAAGAGGTTTGTTTACATATTCTATTTAATATAATAAGACCGCAGTAAATACCTATAATATGTATATAGACACCTTTCTATTTTTAATAAAAGTAGTTCAGCTTTGCTGTTATGGATGTACAAGTACATTAGTTAAGAAGGTCTTGCGCAAAGCCACGTAAGTATACGAATACTATTTGTTTCAATACAATCGATTTGCGTCCAGTACCTTTTTTATTTTTTCTTTACGAAGAGGAAACATTCGGTTCCCTGGAGGCGACATCGGATTATGTGGGATTTTTACCCACTAAACCGCAATGGTCGTCCTTAGTACTTAGAACTCCGGGATTTCCAACTCAATACGAATCCTGGCGCAAGGCCCTTTTAGAGCTCCACCTAGGTGAGCGTTTCACTCACTTAAACCTGGTATTTACGATGGTATGCGACCACACGTACCGTCGTTCTTCACCGGGATCGTTGGCCGGGCGGTTCGAGCTTCTACTTTTATCGCCCGCAACCCCGGATACCTCTTACCACAGGCAGGGGATACCGCAGCTATATTCTGGTCCCGAGATTACTGAGACATTGCGCCAAGTACCTACAAGTCAGTCCTCTTCCCTGGCAAGTTACGGTAACTTAACGCATTGAGAAATTCCGTCTACTAGATATGTAGAAGAAAAACTATTGTTAATCTGTTTACAAGGATAATTACTTATGCCGCGATAAAATAAATTGTAGACAGATCGAGTAGCGCAGAGGTATTGCCTCGATCAATTCGTTGGGGTTTCAATTTCGAAACTCGGTTGAAGCAAAACAAAACTTAATTTCAATTGTCAAATACTTTCTTCAAAACATCATTATGTACTCATATTGGGATACTTACTCGTACCTAATATTTATTATGGCTGATAAATTATCGTTGTACGTAGAAACATATGATATGCATAATTTAAGTTATCTGATGAAACATGCAATCGTACTGTCCTTGTCATACGCTTCATTACATCGATGAGTAAAAGTGTCGACACCAATTTAGTGTAACATGTACCACGTCATAATACTGAGTGCAAAATATATCCTAAGGACGCCGTATAATTATGTTTTACTACAATACTCTTCTAGTCGTGTGGTGTATTTCAAAGCGAAAACAATATAAATATTATTTTGGTGTCTTCTAAGAATCAAATTAAATTATACCTAATAAATAGCTATCGAGCCCGATACTATGTCAGTCAGAATATTTGTGTAATCTAAATAAAAATATTAAGTAATATTTTCTTTTTCAGTCCCTCATCAGAGAATTATTGCTATGAATTTCTAATTTCGTTAAAATTATTTTTAAATTATGAAGTTTGAAATCTAATTTTCGGAGCGGTAAAATATTGTTATTAGCTTGCAACACTGAATTCGGGGATTTTTCCCTCCATGCAAAGCGGTGATAAAGCGCGCTTAAATCATAATCACATACAGTATTCGTTATAAAGGACCGTAAGCTGGCGATACGGTTCATATAGTTGGTGTATGTTGTACGAGGAAATTAATTATGGGGGATACTGGCGTGGAAGTCATGAGGGTGAGTAAAAATTTATTGATTTTAGTGTCTTATTTAGCAAATCGGTCGTTATTAACGGCGTAGATACATACGTATATACCTACCATTTCGTTTGATCGATGTGTGAGTCACTTTATTGTGCAATATGAGGAATTGTAAAGTAGGTAGAAACTACAGCACACATAACTACATTCTCTCACAATTTTTATTATTATTTAGTTTTATTTGTTATGTACTAAATGCTTAGAGCTTATTTGGCGATTATAAAACGATTGATTGGGGATTGTAAATAATATTGAATTGAATTCATATATCTGTAGTATGATCCACGCTTCATTTGGATGTGCAGGAGACCCATCCCTAGCAATTGTATATAAAGTCAGGGTTTGTAGGTGCTTAACTACTGGAATGCGTTTTATCATCTTCTGTTTTTGGATATTTTGTAAACCTAACATTTATTGATAAATATTTAAGTTATTAAGTAACTGTTAATGTTTTAAAATGTATGTACCTCTACGTGGTTCGACTTTGGAGGTACCACCGCCACGCCTATTTCTGCCTAATAACAGCAGTGTTAAGCGCTGCTGTGTTTTGGCTGGAAAGGAAAGGGAAACATACTTTATACATAAAGGGGAACATACTCCGAGGCGTTTCATCTTAAATATTAGGGGTAACAACGCATCTGTTAAGCAGGACACTATTCTTATCTCTGATTGATTATAAATGTAGATGGGCGGCAGTAAGCTACATGCTCGTTCGCTAGTTCTTCTCAAGAAGTTGCGCCTTTTAATAGTATCTCAAATAAACAGAGCACTTAGTCGATTTTTGTGTCCTTCATGCATAAACCGTTTAAATTGCAGTGTGTATAAGGTAAAAAATATACTTTTTATTATTCAGGGTTCCAATCAAATCATTAGCGATAAATCCAAGGAAACTGAAGAAATGCCTCTGGAGGGTATCAAGCATCCTTTGCAGAATGTATGGAGTTTCTGGATGTTCATGAATGAGAAAAGAAATTGGGAAGAAAATCTCATAGAACTGACCACGTTCGATACGGTCGAGGATTACTGGTGGTATGCAGACAAAATTAATTACGTATTCGCAATATAAAGTTAGGATCTTTACAATATCTTGTAAACTAACTAACATACTAGCCGCGCGATCTATATTACCTTCCTTTAATTTTATTACTCACCAGTTTTTTGCCTTCATTGATGTAGCTTTGGAGTATTGGGTAGAGTATTATTGGGTATGGATAACTCGTGAAGTGCTGTCTCGGTCCTACTTCACCTTTCGGATTAAAATACATCAGATCCGTAGTTTGACAACACTAATGCAGAAATAGTGCCAGTGCAGACGACTGTCTTTTACTAGAGTTTACAATATTGTGTCTCTATAGCCTCTACCATCACATGAAGCTGCCGTCTGAACTGCGCTTAGGGCAAGACTACGCGGTGTTCAAGAAGGGCATATGTCCGAAGTGGGAAGACCGCGGCAACAAAAAGGGTGGAAGATGGCTTATCACGATAGACAAGAAGACGATGAACATGGACCGTATCTGGATGTATGTTGTAAGTGTACAGATAATCCTATTCCGAAAATATCAAACTGATCTTGCATATAATTTTTTTTGTATATTTCGTTAGATAGAAATAGGTGTCGGTTTTCTTCGGGTTAAGTATTTCTTTGTAAGTGTACATTTCCTCAAAGTTCATAAAGTTAATAAGGAGGAATCATTTATTAAGTTGGAAACTAACGCACTTGCAGCCTATCTGACATAAGGGGGACATCTGTATAAGATCTATTTGTAAGAGGAGAATTCCCAAAATTCGTCTACAAATTAATATGAAAATTAAAATTATTCCCGTTATATTCGATGTAGACAGATTTTATCTATAACCACAAATTCTAAATATGTTCATTATAGTAGGTACACTATTTCTTGCATTACAACTATATCTTTAAAGAATTCATTTATTGTGTAGTTACATATTGCTTACATATCTAACTACCAGTACTTTTACTTACCTACTGGACAATGATGTCAGTGGGTATTCTCAGCGATAACGCGGACGACCTTATCAACTAACTTTCGATGACACTTGTTTATTATTTAGGTTATGTTGGCTCCAAAATCTCATAGAGGATTTTCAGTTTTAGTACAGTTCCATACACTAAACTGTATGATCCCTCTTTTTACATCAATTTATTTAAAAATAAATTGTTTATAAATTGATTTAAAAAGATTTACAAAGATTTGATCCCAAATCTGTTTAGAAGAGACAATAGTTAAGACATATGCTAAACTACACTTACGTATGATAAATAAAAAAAATCTTATTCGTTCGTAAACGAGAAATATTTTTACGTGTATATTTTAATTTCAGGTTCTTATATTAATAGGAGAAAATTTTGAAAATTCTGATTCGATATGCGGTGCAGTTGTTAATGTCAGAATGAAGAGTAAAGTTGGTAAGCTTTTTTAATTATCTTATGGACTAAGTATTGTGACGTGGCAAACAGACTAGACATTAAAAAATATTACTTTGAATCTGATCTGAAAATATTTTCGATATGTTATCATCCCATTCTAGGTTTTCCTTAATTTTCTATTGAATTTTTCAGGTATATGGGTATCGGATAGTAAAAATGAAAAAGCGATCAAGAAAATCGGACGAAAATTGAAAGAAAACCTGCAAATTCCTGGAAAAATCAGCTTCCACGAACATGACTCGGTAACAAATTTGTATACAGTTTAGTGGTAACAACGTAAACTTACATAAGTAATTATTTTATTTAGTAATAAGTTATGACCAAATTGTTTACGTAAAAAATTTACTTGTCTGCATCACGCACATTTAGATAATAATGATTTGTTATTGTCGATAAGAAATTGTAAATTGTATTATTTAAATATAACAAGTGTTGGTTTTGAACGTTTTGTTTACCTGTGATAATAAATAATTAAATGTTTATACAATAATAAAAGTCTCTTTAATATTAATGTTAAAAATTTAATGGTTAAGAATTAAGATAAACTTGACAATTATAGACGACAAAGTAGATAAATCTATAAAATTGTGCACGTTCGAGAGTTTGTTTGGTTTCTGATCTCGGTCTCTATAGTTTCTTCGACTCTATGCACTGACTCTTCCGCGTTATCAACTCCTTTGTGCACAGTTTCTGTAAAATGAAGGGGAATAAATGATAGGTACTTTTAAAGGTAGAACGAGTAGTTTGACCAGGAAGGTACCACTACCACACCTATCGAGGCATGAAGCATCTTGTAACTTCAATCTTTTATAAAAAAAAACAAACACAGTAATGAAATATAATATGTAGAGAATAAAATAAAATAACGTTCAGATTATAACAATTACCTGTAACCTTTTCTTCAATAACTTTTCCCTTACCCATACAAGAGTTCTCTTTATCTCTTATAGATTGGAATATTTTAGCAAAGCGACCTTTCTCCTCTAGTTTGTTGACGACTACATCTTGTTCTTCAGTGTGTTCCGGTTCGTGTGCATCAATATTATCTTCGCTCCTGACTATCGGCATTACGGCTTGTGTTTTAGTTTTTCCAATTTGAGGACTCGATTTATCTGATCCGCAAGGAATAGTTTCGTTCTCAGACTGGCCACTTACACTTTTCTGTTCATCATCACTACGCTTACTTAAGTTCGGGCTCATATGAGATATGTCTGGGATGTGAAGCAAATCTTGTATGATTGGCGTTTTTGGTGGAGGAGAGTTAGCGGTTTCAGCAGTTTTGTTGGGAACCTCTAGAACTTTCATTTCATCGACATGCGCAGCCATGTGCATACCTGGATGTGTTTTTATTTTATCATCTGCATCTGTGTGTATACCTGCATCTATTTTCATTTCATCAACATGTATACCAGTGTGTACGCTTGGACTAATTTTCGTTTCATCCACATGAATATTGGTTTTTATATCAGGACTTATTTTTATTTCATCAGCATGTATGTCTGTGCTTATACCTGAATTTATTTTTATTTCATCGCTAGCTAGCACTGTATGTACACCTGGGTCTACTTTTGCAGCAGTTTTCTTCAAAACTTCTTCAACCACCTCAACTTTCGTGCTTGCTGTAGTGGTAACGTCTTTCACAATATTGTCAACTTGACTTTCAGCTGTTTTTACAGTTTCATCTATAGTATCACCTATGTCATTTAATGCTTTGTCTATCATCGCACAGGGATCAGTTTCATCTTTAGTTATTTCTGTAACGTCGTGTATACTTGCAGTTTCTAAATCATTTATATTTACAATATGAGATCCACTTACGTTAGCTTCCAATGAGTCAATTGTTTCCATTTTTATCTTTAATGTGTTCTGTGATATTTGAATTTGTAGCGTCTTCTACTGTTAATTGTTCGTCATTTTTGTTCATGACTGGAACTTTTTGAAGGGGAGGAAGTTCAGTTAAAGATATTTGTCGGTTTTCTTCGTTGATGATGTTAAAATCGTTGTTTGTAAAGTCTGCATTGGAGCCCTTAGTAGCAGTGAGTAACGTGTGGCAGCCCCCGCAAGCTACATTGTCTACCACGAAGCCATTCATTGCGGTGACCCGCTTCGGCGAGTATTGATTAGATAGAGCTTCGTTCGAGTTGTCGGCGTCGTCTATTTCTTCCAAGCAAAGTTTATTGTGCCTCGATTCGCCGCAAGTGTAAAGTAGGCCATTATCTGACGAAAGCAGATTAAACTTATTACTAAACATTTATTAAAAATGAGTATTTTTATACATCAGAGATTTGAAAGTAAATAATGTTTGTGACTTACAATATTATTACAGTATGCAGTTGTTGCTGTAACTAAATTACAGTACACTACAGTTGTAGGTTATAAAAATTGGTACCTGTAACAAAAGCAGTGTGCATGGCGCCACAAGCCACCAGTTTCAATTGGTATCCGTCAAACATCTTCTCCATGTCAATTTCAGTGGGTTCTTTAATATGTTCCACATCTTTGGGCAACCCTAGCTGCCCCTTTTCGTTAGATCCGAATGTTAAGATTGTGCTCTCGTCCATGGAAAGAAGGAATGTATGATTAGCGCCACAACATGCGCTTTTAATCGGAATATTTATGGGTAGAACTTGAGGAACGTAGATGGTGGAAGCAGTGTCAGGAATACCAAGCTTCTGATTCTCGTTGTCACCCGTCACGAATACTGCGCCTTTGGCTAGAAACAAACTTACGCATTAGCCCAAATTTCATTAAGGCTTTTGAAAATGTATGAATTGGTGACTTAAGGCTAGGACTGAAAGGAGTGCGGTGTACTCATAGACCCTACAGGAATTTGGAGCTTACACAAAATTTATCTAAAACTATTTCGCTAGAAACTTAGTATCGATGACTTGATTATAAACTAAAGACCTTACATATTATCATGGATTAGTGGACATCCTCAAGATTTTCATATAAAACTTTCATCCACTTCACACTGATACCGACTATTTGGTATTGACTGACGGTTGACGTACGTTTTGGATGGGTGGTAAGTTTTTAAAATGGTATGAAAAAATTTTTTGAATACTTCTGTTTTACTTACATAGACATTAATCTAGAATGTCTTTGTTATAAAAATACAAATGCGCGTTAACAAAACCCAACTCACAAGTAATAAACACGGTGTGATAATAGCCGCATTCCACGAACGATATCTTCTCCATGAACTTGAGCTCGCTAAACTTGATACTGGACCGTGTGTCCTCGCCGAGACCCAGCTGGCCTTCGGAGTTAGACCCACACACGAACACGCGACCATCGTCTGGTAAATAAAGATTAAAATCTAGCTATAAATGTGCAATAGCGACGTAATTTAAAGTTGTTTAATTGTATTTTGTAAATAGCGTATTTTCATTAAACGTAGTCATAATGTTACGTAGTTGTTTGAAATATAGCTGATTTTGAGATTACACGACTTTTATGTCGATGAGTTAATGATTTTTAGCAGTCAACATAACTTTTTCTGTACATTAAAGTGTAGAAAATTTTGATTACTTACTTATAAGGCAGAATAAACTAAACTATTCCACATATATCACAGAAAACTGAAATATGTATGTACGACTCGAGTGGCGGAGCGGTCATCATATGGATCCGACACGTAGAGGGTTCCGGCTTCAATCCCTGGGCAGCCAGAACATCTTAACAGATTCTGGGTCTGCACGTTTGCGTAATAGTTTTTGTGTATGTATACAGCATTCCTAAAGTAGATCCCGAAATCCGAAAAAAATATTTACTACTTGACTAAGTGTTTTTGACTGGTCTATGCTTCGATAGCTTTAGTTCAGATTTTGTTTTACAAGGCTTCGATGGCGATTCAACATACTTGCGGCGCCATCTCTTGAAGAGTTAAGAAAAGTTTGCCCCTCTTACCAGTTAGTATAGCGGTGTGGTTGCTCCCGGCTGAGACCTGGCGAATGGCCGCGTGTTCTGCATCCAGTTCAACGTACTGCGGCACGCTGTGGGGTTCCATGTCGCCGGTACCGAGCTGACCCTCATCGTTGCAACCCACTGAGTAGATTGCGTTCGTATCTAGAAAATAAACAAAATTGATCAGGTAGTGCATTGTACTGAAGGCTGGAGAAAAGGAGATTGGAAAAGTTGGGATCGCACCGAGCGGTACGGTTTTGGGAGACAGCAAAAATCCACAATTTCATGGCATGGCATGGCAAATATGAAATGTTTAGACTTTTTAAGAAATACCTAATTATTTTTTACGAGAAGACTTTATTCTTTGGCGATCTATCTATATTTAGCGGCTATACCTGATCGGAACATTCAACCCAAGTCTCTGGGAGCTTACCTTACGTTTCTGAAGAGGATCCGTTATGGTTTGAATGGTAACTGGAGACATACTTTTTTTTTATATACATAACTACCTCTACCATTACAGTTTGTCCAATTCGATAGAGTAGTAAAATATTTACGATTACAATAAAGCAATGTCAAATATTAAAATTAACAGTCGTGAATGTCAATGTGATAAGTAATTAAGTAATGTCAATTATATTATAACAAATGAAAATGTAATTATAATGAAAAATAATTAAATGACGCAAAATAATTAATATTTAATTTACAAAATAATAATAATAAGAATAGTAGAAATTATTAATCGCAAAGATATGTCAAAAATAATTATAATAATAAGAAATGTCAAAATTTAACTTAATACGATTATCATCATTTAATTAATTATCACTACAAATCATATTCGTTAGAATAAGTACAATTTATGAAAAAGCGTAGTGAACTCGTCCAGGGAGCAACTAAAAATATCCGCATGCCATGCCACGGCTCATGATGAATTTGCCCACGAAAAAACACGGGGGGTGGTTTCGAACTTTAAACACTGCTTATGTATATAGATTACTTAAAATATACGTTCCCAAAAAATATTTCATTTTTAACGATAATTGTCTTAAATTCTGCAACGTAAAAAACTGGCGTATTTCGATAAAAACCTATATAAATTACGTAAAGGAAAATAAAGAACGCTCTTTAATTTTGGGAAGGCTTTCAAACGTGAAGAGATTCGAACAATTCAGTCGAACGCGCCAACTTTATATGGCTAGTAAGCGGTTGTCAGACTAACTACTTTTGACACGATTTTGCGATTATCATGCGTTTTTTCTCGTAAAAACCATTGTCGTGAAGCACTGGGATATAGAGATTTAAAAAAAACGTTAATAGTCAAAAACAGCGATATGCTAGGAGTACGGTAAAATATTATTAAAAATAGTATTTTTTTGTAAGAATATTTTCAGTCATCCATATTATTGATGGACTTAAAGACTAGTATGACTCTTTTGTAAATTAGCCTGAAGAGGATCTATAGTATTTTCACGGAATTTTCACTGGCAAATATTTTTATTTTAGAAGATACATTAGAGTTCCGCATAAAAAAAAACTGTAAAATCAACCACGCACGTCCCATTTTGTTAAAACTGTAGGAGGTATAAAACTTTAAAGTCACGCTTCTACAAAATGCAAGAGAAACCTCAAGATACAGATAGTAAACAATAAAGATTCTAGAAATTACCGTTGTAAGGTGAAGTAAGTTAACTTTAGGTATAATTTTATAATTACATAAAAGTATAAAGGTTTTTGACATTGATCACAGATATTGGTTTTGATCGGTTTGTTGATGATTGATTGATTGGTATTGATTTAGTATTGATCACAGATATTTTTTATAATTACATGATACCTTTAGGTATAATTTTATAATTACATAAAACTTTAAAGATTTTTAACAACGGTTTTGATCACAAATATTTTGATAGCCCTATATATCTAATCAAAACCTCTCAAATCTTAGCTTTAATCACAAACATGAAACGTCTGATACGTGATAGAAAGTGGAAAGTCTGTGTGATCTCCTAAAGGCAGTAAAAAGGTTCTGAAAAGTTCACTATCAAATAGAGTAGGTAGGGCTCGTTAGGGGTGGCGGAATTTTTTAATTATACGGAAGCGAGTTCGCGCAATGCGGTTTAAATCAACTCCACTTTTATTTTAATAAATCAGTTGGTACCTTACTACTATAGGGTTGGCGCAGAAGAATTTTAAGAAAGGTCTTTTGTTATTGAACTTTTTGAATTTCGGAATGATTCGCTTTTGTCTACTGCTTTATATTAAACTAGTCTTCGCCCACGACTTTGTACGCATATATTATTATATAAAATAATTATAACTTCCTACCTCTGTTTGTTGTTGTTGTTACAAAAAAACTACCATTCCTTATTCTAACCCTTTAGGATTTCTAACCAGAATGCCAAACAGATACCAATTTTGTTCTCTATAAAACATCATTCAAACTTTCAACCGTTTTTATACGCTTAAGGAAGGAATTTTAAAAAATCTATTCTGATTCCTCGTCCACATCTTTACAAAAAGCCCTGTGAAAAATCTCAGCTTATATGGTTCAACGGTTTTGGACTGAACGTTGATGAGTCAGTCAGTAAGTGAGTCAGGACTTTTTTGTATATACAGATTACCCAATGAATAATCTGCTTAAATATTAAAAGCGCCTTCAAATCTCTCTCATAATAATATCAGCAGTGTAATTAGGAACCATTCATAATTTATGTCACCCCAATTTACTTACTTCTTTCGCTATTTCTGTGATAATTCATATTAAATCTGACCAGTATCTATTCGATTATGTAATATATACAATAGGATAAGTTTTATAACGTTTTAAACGTATTAATGCATAAGTTAATACATTCTCACTTTATTTCTTATGTCTCTAAGGGGATAGTATCATTCTCCACTCCCGGTCAATTACAGCATCAAATACCACGATTTTATACGGCCACTATGACACAAATGTACTCAACAAGGTTTTATAAGCATTTATACGTTGATAAATTTACAATCTTTGCCCCGAAAAAATCAAAAATAAAGAAAGAAAAAACCGCAAAAGGGACAAAGAAAGGAAAATCTGCATTCCATCCGCCATCTTTACACCCACTACAAGACAATAATAATGAAATCAAAAGAAAAAAGAATACACAATAGTCAAAATAGAAAATATAATTGTAATAAACGACGAATACCGGCATTAACCCTAATGATATTACGTATTCAATTGTAAAGACACCAAAAATACTGTCTCTCAGATCTCTGGAGTAAAATTTCGGTATCTTAACATTTAAATATTATACACACCTCTGAGACAACATTTTGCAAGTTTCTAATGTAAATTTACTCTGTTCCGCGGGGAATTTTATTCTATTTTTCAAGACGTTAGAGGTGGAGCTACATCTCTTAGGAATTACTTGGAAATAATTTTACTACAATGCGAGGTAGTAAAATTGTTGCATTATTGTGGAAGACAGATCGTAATGTTTGTTAACGTTCAAGTTCTGTCCTTAATATGGGATAGAGAAAGATATTAATAGATAAAATACATGAAAAACATAAACATAGATAAAAAATACTTAGTAATTCGATAATATTGATTTGACTATGGTTTGAATGACTATGATTCGACTAAGTAAAAAAGGAGCGGTACCGCCTAAGTACAACTATTTCTACGTGAATCAATTCGTGCGCATCGGTGGAAGAGTACCAAATTTAGGTAGAGAGACAGTTCTAGTTCTAGAGACAGATGTCCATGGGTGTCAGTGACAACTAACGATCAGGATAGCAAGCTAGTTATGTAATTAAATATTGTTTGAAAAAAGTAGATAATATATGTCAGGGGCTAAAGTACAAGTGTGGGAATCTAGCACACTTCAATATCAAATTCTAAGTTACACTGGCTAAAAAACCAATCATGTTGTTTTATGAGCACAAAAAAGGCTATTGGAAAAATGTTTGCAGTATCCATTCGATTTTGATCGAACTAACAAAGTTTTAGAATTCTAGCCTTTGCATAAAAGCAAAAATGTGGCCAATCTCAAAAAAGAAATTAAAGAGCTCAATCATATAGATGAAAGGAAAAATAGTTTCTAACGGAATTCAAACTGGTTGAACGACTCTTCAGTGAAGATTCAAATGGCCCTTACACTTTATTGCGAAACGTAATAATTTTATGGATATTCTTAGTTCAAATATGATTATTTGCAGGTTCCATACCTAAAGGGTAAAAATGTAATCCTATTACCAAACTTCTGTCTGTCCGTCTGGCTGTATGTCCATTTATCACAGGGATCTTTCTCTTGAAGTATAATAAAATTGTTTATTTATTTATTTAAAGTAACTAGACTCATACTTTACACTAGACTTTACAACAATTCGTGTGAGTTGAACTACATCGACGTAAAATTGAGCAATTAATTCTTCTATTAATCACATTCAAGATGCTATTGGAGCTTTCCATACTTTATTTTTTACAGTGTATATTAATACCATCGCTATACAAGAAAGTGAAAAGCAGTATCTGTAATCAGCTTCGGATAGAATTCCTGTTATTCACTTCAGGGAATTGGCTTCAGATGTCAATGGACGGCAGTGATCACTTACCATCATGTGGACTGTACACACATGTTATAATAAATTTACATTCAAAATATTCCTTCCCAGAAAAACCTTTAATTTGGTACCTATATCCTGGGGGTGCTTAAAAATAATTGGGCTGCCATCTTGGAGCGTCCGCATTATTTGATGACGTCACTAAGCTAATCATGTAATGTCACCCAAACTTAATGTGTTTGCAAAGGTTCTGTTCAATGGGATACCTAGAATGTGGTCAAATTTGACTTGTAAGATTTGACAACTTTCAGAGAAATTAATAAACCAAGATATACAAAATCTTGTAAAGTATCCATTGGGGCTTCAATTTAATTTATTACTAATCAAATTAAAAAATGTATGTTAAATAAACATTTTCAAAATCTAACTTTTTGGTAAGGTGATTTTGATTTTTGTATTATTCTAAGAAAACCGTTTCTACTGATATCCAAGGTGCTTAAAAATAAATGATCCGCCATCTTGAATTAGAATGACGTCACTACGCGAATTATTTAAAGTATCCATCAATTTCCTAACGCAGAATAACATGAATTCTTCGCCTAACAACTAACAATAATTCATCATCTATTTAATATTATTACACATGTAACAGCAGTCAAAATCACTTTTATTGTCAATATTACCAATTACTACTCTTATTACCAATTATTAATAAGAAAACATTTTCTTCTAAGGACATTTCCTAACAGATATAGATCGGTCGATCCGTACGCTATTTTTATCATCAAACAATAGGCTAATTGACTTTCCGTTTGTTCCCTGTAAAGAACATCACGATAATAGGCGCTTGTTAAGGGAGGGTCACGTTATACTGGACAGTGATAAATATATTTTTGTTAACGAGCAAAAGCCAGTGTTAACAGGCTGCTGAAGGACGTTCTGAATTATTGCACGGTCCAAGTCAAAGAAAACAAAGGAAGTTAGATACAAAGAGAACCTTCAAAGCAAAGCAATGATAGTTGATATAAAAACCTAAACAATATATTTTTTAGTAATTCATTTGTTTTTTTCGCTATATTTTCAACAAGTGCTTTAAAAATAATCGACTCCGAAGGCACCGACACCACTTCTATTTCTGACTAATAACAGTACTCTTAAGCGCTTCTATGTTCCGGCTTGAAAGGTGGGGTACGAGAGACATATCTAAGGCATTCTAATATAATTGTCAGGCGTAACAATGCATCTGTGGCTGACCAGGTGTGAATCGCATCTTATTTGAGGTAAATTTCAGATGTCCGTAGGAGGTCCGTAGTTTTAAAGGTGGTAGAACCCTTTATAGTTTAACTTCGGCGGCACCACCGCCACACGTATTTCTGCCTAATAACAGTAGTGTTAAGCGCTGCTGTCTTCTGGTTTGAAGGGTGTGGTAAGGGAGATAAAC
>DWRA01001536.1:0-16659 GCA_018250295.1 Spathilepia clonius
CCATCTCGGGGTCGCTCGTCGAGTGGTTCGAGCTCCCCTTCTTACCACCCGAAACCCCGGAAACCCCCTTTTAGTCGCCTCTTACGACAGGCAGAGGATACCGTAGCCCTATTCTCACCCTTCAAACCAGAAGATAGCAGCACTTAACACTGCTGTTATTAGGCAGAGATAAGTGTGGCGGTGGTGCCGCCGGAATCGAACTACAAAGGGTTCTACCACCAGGCTGATTTGTCCTCAGGAGTGACGACGCATTAGTGATAGGTTGCAAGTAGATCCCCGGTTCAAGATGAACTTGTTATAAATACCCACAGGCAGCAGTGATCACTAACCATCAGTCGGATTATATCTTCATTTAAAATCCAAGTTAAAAAAAAACCTTGGCGAATAAGTGCACGAAAACATCATCTTCGGACATTAAACAGACACACAGCCAAACGCAGCCGGAAATTTGAAACAAATATAAGTACATTACATTACATGTTACAGCATCAATCAATCGACAATTACTTTAAGCAATCACTTTCATTTACGAGATAAAAATGTACCTACTAATAACATGTAGTGAATTACTTATTGCAGATTGCCTACAAGTTACTTAAGCAATGTCAGTGCTAAAACATTTAAATAGATAACTATCCCTACTATTGTCTAATGGCTCTAGCAGACATTCTACTGTTAACATTAGTGATTTGCGTTTTTGCGACTTACTGCGTGTCGGTTACGGTATCGAAAACACGCCTTTTCGCGGCTGTATTAATACCGCTTCGCGTTTATTTCGTTACGTTGTGCGACAAAAAGTTCCTGCGACCGACATGCAAGCGGAGTGTTGCGTTAGACGCTGCATCAAACATCCGAAAAGCAGCTATATGGTCAATCGCCGATACTGAAAGTAGCATGTCTACTGGGGCTCTAAGATAACCTAATGGTATGTCAAGTATACCAATCAATACACATGGAACTATCACTCAAACTGTCACAATTATTGTGTTTTGACGTGTTCGGATTGATCTGATTAAGAATGCACGCCGCTATGATTTCTATCAGTCAATGCCGAATTCATATAACTTCGACATACCTTTCGGTGAATGAGTCAGCTTTTAAATTGTTTTAAATTTTAATACTACTACAATACGCGCATAAATTCGTGAGCATCGCAGCGGGAGCCACATTTACCGCACCCGCTTTCAATCGAGTTTTCTTGAGTGTTGAAGTCGAGTCTTAAGTCATCGAGCCTCGAAACGTTGAGATTGTATCCTTTAGTTTTTATTTGAGTCGTTTCATCTAAGTTTTATGATTTATTGAAGTTATTAACTCACACTGCTTCGACTGTACTTATTGCATCTCTGCTATTTTATTTTTACTTAATTGAACCAGCGCAGATTTATTCTACATTTTAGTTTGGTTGGGTAGAGATGTACGAGTTCCAACTTCGGTCTCAGAAATAGCAATTAATCTGCATTTGGTTACAGATGAGTGCTACCATAATTTTGTTATTAAAAATCAAGAGGACTAGATACTTTGGTACTTTTAGTATACGAGTATTAGAAAACCCTTGCACTTTGAAAGATAATAAACTTGATACAATGCACGTCATACATTGTAGTAATAGTAATATAAACGTAGGGCCCTCAATTGGGCGACCCGAATTCCGTCGGCATGTTCTGTTCAACTAATGGCCGTCTGCGGAAGACTCTCGTTTGTCACAAACAATGGAAGCGTTAGTTCTAAGAGATATTTATAAATCTGTTTATGTACTGCATCGTAAGAAAAGAGATAAAATGGAACTTCTTAATGGATTTTATTTTACCAATAGACTTTAAATTAAATTGAATACGCGATTGAGAAGCAATGTATGTCGTGTACTTATGATAAATTTTTTATAACAAAAAATTATATTAAAATTGCAATTAATTTATACTTGTTTTAACTGTAAAGTAAAATATGAAGGTAATCCGTATCCGTCCTGAATTTTACGGATTTTTTTAAATGCTATCACTAGTTTACATCTATGGACTGCTGTGACAAGCTTGGTATTTATTGGGAATAATTAATCAAATAGCTATTAAACTGATTATCCGACCAAAGCTTTCGTACGTGAGGAGTGATGTGGTGGCAGTAATAGTAAATAGAAGGTTGGCAAACTATAAATCTGTTCGCGGCTTTGAAACATAGATTCAGAATAATTAGCTACTAAAGATACTCTCAGAGAATTTTCTAAGAAGTCGCTGAGGAAAATCCATGTTTTTAGTTCAGTTGTTTGCATTTATATTAGCTGGTAATTTATCATATCTCTCTAGTTTTTAGAAAGATATTAATATATTTTTAAGGCGACAAAAGTAAAGTTTTGTCTGATTGTGACAGATATAAAACATTATTGCAAAGATTTATAAATACATTTCTTTATTTTTATCATGTACAGTGGAGCCCATGAAATACCAGTTATAATAATTATTATTTTTCTTAATTTACTATCTGATTCTAATCTTTATATAACGCAAAAAGTCTGGTGTCCTTTTTATATTAAAACTGTATTACTACGACTACGAGTGTTACTCATTCGATCAAATGTCTTTAATATTTCTTGTAACAGTGTGAATTCTTGGAAACTTACTATAAAACCCTGCTTGTTCATGCCTTTTTGGTAGCTAATAATCAGTGCTAATGACAAAACGGTAACAAAAAGTCAGTTCTTCGTATTGAGTGCGACTTGTTATCATAACGCTATTATACAAGCTGTCTTAGTACGAGTTTGCAATACAAAAACAAATGAATTAAGCCCTTAAAATTAGCAGCAAATCCAAAAGATATTTTAAAAAATCTTCAGAAAAAATTGCAGAAACTAAAGCTAGGTAAAATTTAATAAAACAATCAAACATGCTCAATTTTACTTAATTTTAAATTACATATAAGTATTTTTCCAACTATAAAAGCAAATTACTACAGTTTTTATATTTTAATTTACTTATACCACTTAACTATAGTATGTGCAGTTTCTTCACGTTAAAAACTTGTACTAAGACTAAAGTGATAGGCAGTTAAGACCACAAATTACTGTTATGCTTTGAGAATAGTGGAAGTTCTACTAGATTATCGACCTTAAGTCGTAAATCATAAGGACCAAGGGGTGCGTCTTTAGATAAAAGAACCATAACCATAATTGTTTAATACCGCCGGCCAATGAAGAGCAATCATTCTTAATTCTAAGTAACGCGATTTCACTGTGATGTGGTAGCGTAACCCAGTCTTGTGGTAACGTTGTGAAAAGTCCAATCAGAAGCAATGTTATTTTAATGTAATGTAATATTTTTAATATGATGTAATGTTATGTGATGGAAGTGTCATTAATTTCAAAATAAGTCAATTTTAAACTTACATTATTAACATCATAATATTATTATATATTTACTAAATTCTAAATATTTTTCGGAAGTGGCTGAACAGATTTTATCTAGACTCTTTATTTGGTAGATCTTAACTATGTCTTAAAAGGAAGATAACTATGGTAATACGTAATGCTTTAAAATAAATAATACGTTCAATAAATCTTTATAACTTAAAAAAAAACTACTTCGTTTGGCCTTATAATATCATCATATATAACATCTTTATTATTGAAAAATGATGATACACTTCTTGAGCAATTAATACGCTTAGACGCTTTATACACTCACAGCCCCACACTAGGATTCCCTGTGTCGTGGGTGCCATGGAAACACACAAAGACACCCAGACCCAGAACAAAAATCTAAATTCATCATTCAGATATCTGTCTGACCGGGGATCGAACCCGAAACCCACTGCGTATCAGACCGGTATTGTGACCGCTCCGCCACGCGGGTCGTCAATTAATACACTTTAAGAACGCGATACGGTCCAGTTAGAGCCTTACTGAGTAGGTACTTCACTATTTTATCTTGGGCTACAACATAATATCTTGTCTGGCCAACTACTCGTAAATAACGTAATTGTGTGGAACAATCTTCAAACAGCACTGAATTGGATTTAATTGACGACAGTCTAAAAATAACTCGAGCGCTACTGGGTGGACTCTTGTTATAAATAAAACATGTAAAGCATTTTATGATTACATATAGGTACCTTCGCTGCTTGTTATATGACAAGAATGTCGATGAGAACCACACACATTATACATGTCTGTGATGAGAAGTCATGGCTATAACGCCTACTGTACTTCTTCAACAAGTTGGTAGAACTCTTTGTGGTTCTTTTCCGGAGACATAGCCGCACACTTTTCTTCCTTATAACGGAAGCGTTTCTGCTTTATATCAGCCTTATTAAACGCTGCAGTATTTTGGCTTGAAGGGTGGTAACGATGACATACTTCGAGGTGTTCCTACTACGTTCTCAAGGGTCATCTAATCTTATTTCAAGTTAACTGCAGATGTCCGTATGTAATTGAGTCTTCTGAAGTCGGCTTAACAATTTAAAAACTATATATATTTTACGTACCAACGTTATGTAGTAGTAGTAAGTTTCACATGTTTGAAAAAATGTGTTAGTTCATCAAGTAATTTATAGAAGTTGAAATACTAATGTCTGTTATTGATGTTTGCTAACGAGACCACATAGATATATCAACAAAGTTGTAATGTGGTTTAAAAAAATGTTTGTGTATCGAAAAGGGTTATCTGTGGTGACAATAGCGTCACATTTAGTTGTGTTCTGGTTTCAACCGCGTAGTTAACCAAAGTCTTAAAGCTTAGTACGAAGTATTAAATCTTAGTGATAAGGGAAACAGTATATCTTTGATTGCCTACGTATTGGGATACCTTACAGTAATTACCAGTTACAATAAGCACGATGGTTTACTGTTTTATATATAAATATAAACGCGGTCATTCTTTCATTTTAAAAAGTTCGTTCTTTTGTTCAGTCGCTACATCTAATCACTCGTCGACGCTTATACGTGGAAAATTTTCATTAAGGTTATTTTGTTTAAAAAATCGAAAACACCATAACTAGTATATTTCTTTATCTACATGTGAAAACGTATACGTAAGTGAGTACTAAAATATCTTACTCAATGTTAATTTTAACGAACAAAAAACGAACACTAACGAGTTTTCCACGATACAAACCGGTTAGAAATACTAACTGCAACCCTATAAAACGATACTTAATTTCACGAAAATTATTTTAAGTAATAGAATATACTAATAGGTCATAAATTATACAGAGACTAAGACAAATACCTAGCCAGATTATGATTAAACAAATAAAAAATAACAAATTTTAAAATGTATTTTTTTTAATATTTCATTCATATGTTTAATAAATAAATTTGTGCGTCACCGGGTTGTGTGGGGTTTTTACTCTCTGCAACCTTCTCGGTGGCCTCCGTGGCGTTATACGAGTATAAAGGACACCGGGTTCAAACGATTATATTAAATCTATGGAATACATGAAAGTAGGATGGGCTGTTATTTCCTGACTTAAATGTTGGATTGGCAGCTACATCTCAAATCAACCTGACAGGATAGAAGTCCTATGTAAAGTCCGCAACTGTGTTTTTACAATTCAGCAATTTTGGGTCAAAACGGGGCGAATGAACAATAAATATTATTAGCTGTAAAAATAGTTAAAAATAATTTACATAAAGAGACAGAGATATGGAAACATATTTATTTACATGTACGTGATATGATCACGGAATTCCTATTAGAGTCTCATCTAAGGGAAAGGTAAGTCGATATCCCCGTGGGAAAAATTATAGCCATTTATAGTTACAAGACTTACAAGCCTCCCATTAGAATCCTTTGAAAAAGAAGCATAAATTCCAATTTAAAGTAAAACAGCTTCATTTATCTCCGATTTTAATTCACAAGCCATCCCGTTTAAGTAACTTGCTTACGATACCTTTTTTTGTTAAATTACTTGAGACTATCATGGCATGCAAATACGAGAACTGGGTCGAATGCATAATGAATGACTTTTTTAAGTTTCTTTTGAACAATTGAAGTGTTGCAAATAAACAGATAACAAGCAAAGGGTTTTTTTCCAGAAATAGTACCTACTTGTAATTGTACTTGTTGTTAATACGTAATAACATATTTTGTTATCCTAATAAAATTTTCAATATTGTGAGGGAAGGTTTCGTATTATATTATCATAAGAAAAAAGGGCTGTGAAATTAATTTTATTTTATAAATTTTTTCTTCAAATTTTTCCTTAATTAGGAATTGACAGTAAGGCGGGTGAGTTCCACCAATCTACTTATATTAGTCACTCATTTTTTAAATTATAATAATTGCTACAACCCTTTCTGTTATTTGTTACTGGGCAAAGGTCTCTCAAAGACACCTTTTAATCGTACGTCATATACGAAAACAATAACACAGAAAGAACTTTTGAGAGTAATTACTTGTATAGTCGTAGTTTTCAACGTAAACAATAACCTACACACACCATGCATGTTAATTAAGCAATTTATTCTCGTAAAGAGATAAATTCTGCATAATAAAGTTTATTCAGCGCAAACCAGCCAATCCATTGGTAATGGCGCTTAACATAATTTACAACGCGTCGTTATATTGTCGTGATCACAAAGTGTTGGTCAAATGAAGTGTTTAATTGATTTCGATAAGAAAATAAACGTATGATTATAAATGCTTAGGACTTCTACGTGGTAGATAACATTTTGTCACAAGCAATTAATTGGGTTTCGAGCAATTAATTGGTTGATCTATATCGATCAATTTAAGTAAAGCGAAGCACGGCCAGTTTTAGCATACAAATATGTTATACAGAGGACACGTTAAGTGTCCTCGCTTGAAATGTGTGCTCAAGACCTCTGTTTTTGAATACATTTTTGTTTAAAGGGATGTAATAATCATTTATTATCGCTCAAGTAACATAGACTGCGACTAGTCGATGACGGTGTGTAGAGACATATTTATAAGCGATGTCGGTGGTTGTCTTCTAAAGACTAGGCAATTTATCTACAGACAGTAAGTAACACATATTTCGTGAATCATTCGTTGCAAAGATCGAAGATAGTATTAAATTTTCCTAAAATTCAGGCGGGAACCTATATTTCTGTATAAACTGTAAAATAAGCTATTTTAACTCCATCCACCTGTGATTTATTTTTTCAAGCTTTTGTTTAAGTTACTTCGTTAGATTGAATTTATATGAGGGTCAAATATTACAAGTTAAATTTGATCTTCTTCCTGGTATCCGATTGAGCTGACACTTTGCACACACATTCGGCATAACAGTCCATAGTTATCATAGTAATGACTTTCTATATCCTATATGGCGGACGTATCAAAATAACAGACTAACTATTTGTTATGCACTCAAATGATATGGGTATTAATTAAAATTGATTTTTTAATAAGTTTAATATAAATTCAATTTTTAATTCTGTATCTATAAAATACGCTAGAAGTATTATGGTGACGGTTAGTTTTTTTTGAAAGAATACGCATAAATAATTGTATATATTTGTAAATAAATCTCGATCATTTGTACTATAATTCTAATTAAATACGTACAACAATAAATAACTAACAATATTAATATCCCACCAGCGTATTACGCAATTACCTACAAGTTCGCAAAATTTCGGAATTACCTACTTTTTTATTAAAATTATAACACTTAAGTGTTTGTCTTGTACTGGCCAATTTAGTTAATGATACATTATTTACAAAATTGCATAGGTCACCGCGGTTCTTAATTTAATTCGAATTTAAACATTACCTGAGGGCACATAATTCTTAAATGACATTAATCTGTGAGACTTTTATTTTATGTCATAAATTTAAGTGGAAAGCTCCTTAAATTTTACAGAAATCCCAGTGTTTATGGAGAGTTAAAGTAAAAAATATACTTTCGAATATTCTTTTGCCGAATTTAATAAAAGTATCCAATAAATCCTTGTGTAAGAAAGTTGTCAATGGCGTCCATAGGCGTGTATAATCAGCCTGACGTTATGACTGGACTATTTCCTGAGGTTAAGATTCCTCTAAATTAAGACACATTTGAAGCCAAAACCGCCTGTGCTGTTGAATTACGAAAGGTTCTATCACCTCTAAATTGTTTGACTAAAGTCTGCTTCATTTTGTAAATATATTTTGAACTCGTTCGAGGAACATTTTCATTACAATTATTTCCGCTTTTCCCCTTGTACTGAGAAGGTACCTTGTTTTAGAAAGAGTACCCGAATTACTAACTAGTCTTTACATAATTACATTCCAGAAAAGTGTTTTAAAATATGCATTTAGTTTGTTGTATTGATAAATACCAAACTTGTTTTGAAAAATGCATCCAAAGTGCAAAAATTCACAAAAAAAAATTAATTATAGGTATTGTAATAGAAATAATTGATATAGTATGTATATTTGCGTATGTCTATTATGTTATATAATCTTGCCTTTTTATTTATAGGACTCTGAGTGCGTGAGATCTCATGAGAATACTTAGTAAAAGTTCAGTTAATAAATAAACATCCATGGTTCCGTATCCGTCTAAAGAAAAGTTGTAAATTAGATTAGAGTGTAAGAAACTGATTAGGTCTACTGCAAATGCATATTGAAACACTATACTTTTGAGAATATTATAAACGCTCTTTATTAAGAAAATACGTGTTCTTAATTAAAGTATACCTTGATCCCTAATTTATAAAGTCTAATCCAACCAGTCCCGTAGTTCAAATACAAATACTTTTCCATTCCGTTCGGCCGTGACCACAGCGGCATTTTCTCTGTCACACATAAAACGATTGTGTGCAGATGAGGTGTCTACTACACTACGTATCGTATAGGCGCACTCGTAATTCTCATATCGTTTACACCCACCGGAACTGAATACGGAACTGGGACGCCTACCGTGTCAAAAGTAGGGTAAGGTTATGATTAACATTATAACTGCTGTAAGCTAAAAGCTACAAGTATTATCGTTATCGCTCGAAGTGTTTATTTTTAGATGTCTTAAGGTCTTCATTGCGTGTGGCATGTAATAGCGTATTGGTGTGAATTTGGGATTCTCAAATAATGGTCCCGAGCAATACATTGGGTTAGATTGGAGTAAAATCTTAGGTGCTAAGAAATTTTTGGTCTTAAATCTGTATCAAAATATTATCGCGTGCATAGAAGGAAAACGTCGTAAGAAAAACTACATGCCTTTAAGTTATTTAGGAGAATATCTCATAGGTGTATAAAATCTACCAATCCGCTTACCCAGATTGGTGGACTAAGATCAAGACCTCTTGAGAGCATATCCATGGCGAGTAGTGAGTTCGTAAAGGGTTGATAATAATGGATGTTCGCCGTCGTTAAATTACATGAAGATTATAATGACGATCGACGCTGTTGCTTCAAAGTAGAATTTTCTGTGTCGTGGTTCCCATGTATGTATATTCCGAAAGAGATATACACACACTGAACTGAAGAACTGTAGTGTAAATAATAATTTAGATATCTGGCAAGGGTTCGAATGAATGTTGAACGTTTCGCCACGTAGATCATCAATAAATTGTTCATAAATATAAAGCTTTATTATATTTATTGTTTAAAATTTTCAAATGACGCTAAAATTGTTTATAAACTAGAAGTAAAGTCGCGAAATTATGATTGTATATAAAAATATAATAAACAACGATATTAAACCTGCTTCACTGTTGACAATGTGCGTAATGTAAAGATTTTTCGCACGGAATCGGATATCCATGTTTGGATTAAAGTAAACTCGGTTAACCTTCGATTATTTATATTTTGGTTGTGACGTAGCGATAACATTCTCGTTTGTATTGGCTAGCCTTTCGGTACCTTTGCCAGATCTCTGTTTTAACAGATGAAAGTGTTTTAGTGATGATGTGTCGTAGTGGTAGCTAATAACTAGATGCGTAGAGACAAGCGATGTTTTTAGAGGAGTATGGAATTTATCCGAGAATTGGAAAGAGAATTTAGTATTTGAGAAGTAGTAAACTAAGTAGAAGTTTATGATGTAACAATATTACAATGGAAACATATGAGACCTTACGAGTCCATTTGTATGGTTATAACAGCTGATTTGTCTTGAATGAATTCAACAGAATTGTTTGTGGGCTTCTAACACATCTCTTAGATTTTTATCACAGTAGCATGAGTTGTTAAAATAATATGATAACGCGTAGGACAATTACACGCGAGTGGGCTAAAATAAAAATATACAGATAGCGCATCACATGTCATATATTATAAATTCAATTGGAGAATTGATTACTGAGCTCATTGAGCTTGAAGGTGGTGGAACCTGTTGAAATTCCACTCTGGCAGCACCACCACCACACCTACTTCTGCTTTATGACCATTGTTAAGCGCTGTTGTATTCTGGTTTGAACGGCACGGTAAAAAAGAAGGCTCCGAGGCGTTACGATTTAGTCCTCAGAGATGCAAACCGACCTCAGGTAGATTTCAAACGTATCTGTTCAAATCTTGTCGTAAATGTCCATGGACGCCAGTTGCCACTTACCATCATGTGAAGTGCGTGCGCTTTTGCTACTTCCAGTGTATAAAAAAACTTACATTTGCTAAATTTGATAATATTTTTGAAAATTATTATTAAAACATCAAACACAATAATGTTCTTGAACGTTCATCATATTAATACACCGACAATAGTAGGTATAGCATAGCAGAACTATGGTTACACTATAATGAATATGAATAGCACATTATACAGAATTTATAAATAAAGCTAAGCTAAATTAGGTACATGTCATTTGTATGCAAATTTAGATATGTTTGCGCCAATGGGTAAATAATGTAAACGCATAATTTGCACGCAAGCAAGCAAGTACCCAATCCTAGAGCAAATTATATTTAAAAATATTCTTACAAATGCATTCCCGTGCAATTTTATACGTATACCTAGACTATACTTCGGGTAGGAAATTCAATTTTTTTTTAATATGTCTTCCCTATAAAAATATATATATAAAAATATATATTTCCGTCTTTGAGCGAAAACCGCATAAACATTGCTTTAGATGAGATTATCTTAGACAAACATAAAAACGGGCAAAACTTGAATAGGATTTTAGGATAAACTATGGTGATAGTCATGAAATATAATCTTCGAATTGCTGTCCTGATTCTGGGCACGACTCTACGTTTACAAAGACAGGGTTTCTTTCAATTTAAATGAATAGAATTTTCCAATTTTTACAGTATTTTTTTAAGATAATTTTCTGAAATAACTCTTCAAAAATGGGAATGAAAATACCAAAACCCTCGATAAAACAGTTGATAACTAGTTTTAACAACATAAGTATATGTTTAGTAAGATGTACGAGTAGCAATAACTCTTAGTTTCTGTTAGTCGTTTATTTCTGTCTCCGTAATCTCTGATGATCACGACCCTCTGTCATGAGAAACACGACTTACAAATAGCAATAATGAAATCGCCTTAATCATGTGAATTAATCATGTGATAAAGTCAGCTGAGGGTTGTTTATTATTTATCATTACGTGTTACAAATTTCATTTCTAGACTTCAATAATTTTCCACTTTCCGAGTTAATAGAAAATGTCGACTTCGACTCATTAACGTTATGGGTATTTACAATTTTAAAATTCCGTTTTGGATTAGATTTAATGTTGTTAACTAATTTGGTAGCAGGTGGTAGAAGCGTTCGTGGCTAGACTGGTGGCACCACTGCCAGTCTATTTCTGTCTTATCATCACGGTGTCAAACGCGGCTGTGTTCTGATTTGGAGAGTGTGGTAGAGGCACGAGAACATTAGAGACACTTTCACAAAGCATTTCAACTTAAGTAGTTCATAACTTATGTAGACCTCAAATAGGATTTCATTTCCTACTTTATTATTGATTACTTGCCATTGGGTGGATTCCGGCTTGATTGCGACTTTAATTTAATAAAATAATTTTAGAATATTTATACATTTTTAAATACATTTAACTAATATGGAATGCTGAATATAGCATATGTAGTATTCTTTATCAATGACGGCTGAGGGCTAATGAAGCAATTAGAAATAACTTCTATATTGATGCTGCGTGTCACGAGGACTCTTTTATTTTAAATGTGGTAAATTGTGTAAATGCATTATATGCTAGTGTGTGTAAAGTATCGATACACGCGGTATTGCTTACGCCCACATCAAAACTAGTATCAGCACGTTTGCAAGCACGATAACTGTGTTTTCAACACACGTAACGTTGACTTGTCCTCGTGAAATGAAATATCTGTAGTCACTATTTTCTACTACGTTTGTTGTTTTTATGCCGTCATATGTTCGTGGTAGCTTTGGTTCGGTATAGATTACTAGATTTTACTGGTAGTTCATACGTTTGTATTAGTTTAATATCAATTGAAGTGATGTTAAATATAAAGTTCAATAGCGCAATGTGACACATAACGTTTTTATGTTATGGATGCGATGCGAACTAATATAATCGTCAAATAAGATAGGAAATATGGATATTCGATAAACGATGTATGATTTTCTTTTACTCGTATTGTGTAGAAAAATATTAGTATAGAGAAATTGTAACATTATCGCGCATACTGTCACATGAACATTAGGGTTCAATTTTAGGGTTCCGTAAAAATTAGTTAAGCCGGTGATAATTGGGGTGATAGAGGTAGAAGTCCGTCTATCCGGCTGTCATAAGGCTCTATGGCTCGAACTATTATTGATAGATACTTAATTTTTTACAATGCATAGAATACACACTACAAATAAAATCAAAAGTTAAAAAAGAAGGCGCAAACTGAACCTATTTATAATAAATTGATTAATTCATTTTAAATATTTATCCGTACTGCCTTGCCAAGTCATATAGATATTTCTCGATACTTATCGATGTTTATCGATACGTTTTGGCACAGAAGTAATACATATTTTTCATAAATACGCAATTATAACACACAATATCAAGTTCGTAGCAAAATCTAAGATTTTTTATATATACTCCCAGTGTCTCGCTACATCATTTTTTAATTTTATATCTCACTATGAAATATCATGAATTCAGTTTATTCATCGAATAATTCTATTATAAGTAGGTATATCTACATAAAAGATCTGCCTGAATTTGAATTTCAAACAGATTTTTATCTTTTTCATGTTATGTCAAACCGCTTTGAGATTAGATAGACGCGTCACGTTACCACCGTCGTGTATCAATCAGGTGACCATCGTGACTAAATATACATACACATACACTTAGACGAAGTAACTAAATAGATTCCTAATCTATAAAAGCAGCGTAAATCGAACAAACACTTGATATTAAATGGTCTGTGTCGTCTATGAGCAGAGCGTCAGATCTTGTCCCGATATGATAGCGGTCTATCTAATATTTGAATTGATTTGTACAAACTCAATACATTTCACTTCATTTCAACATCTGTGAACAACCTCAAATAGGATTGAGATTAAGGTGAAGATGCATTGCTCTCTAAGACTTAGAATTAATTTAAATCTATAGACATACGAGTAGGGCGTGTCAGCGAGCCGTGGCCGACGAAAAAGTATTCTCCGGTACAATGTATGTATTGACTATTGTATTGTATTGTTGTTATATTGATGTATTTATATCTACCGTAATATAGTCGCGCAGACACGGACATCCTGTCAATGTATTTTTAAGAAAAATATGATTTTAATTTGTCACGGCGCGTGTTTGTCAGTAGATATAAACGGGGCCCAATTCGGAGCGCCTTGTTGAAGTGTTTCTACTTTGCCACTGTAAAATATAATACGGCAGCGCTTAACACTATTCTGTAATAAAATAGAAAGATGTGTAGATGAAGGGTTTTATTTCCTTCGTTTTTAATAAACATCCTGTATGTCTGGATGTTTAAAGGACTTTGTGCATCATTTGGCTTTTTAATAAATTCTTAAGATCACACAAAAAATATTATTTGGTCGTCACAAATAATAAGAGATAATTTCCAAACAGTACATAACGAGTACATTTGTACTTTGCAAGCGGCATTCACTAATATCATTAAAGCATTTCTCAATCAGTATCATACATATCATATTAAGTAAATTAGATCCATTGATTCTTAGTTTTATCTATCGCTTCTACTGATAGAGCCGTCACTAAGTAATAATTTTATGTAGATTTAATACATTCATAAATTTTTGTTTCATGGATACCTGACTGTTACAAATATAATGAAAGCTCGGCTCGACAACACTTAGCCTTTATTGGAATATTAATTGTGAATATTAATTGATTGAGTGCTACTGATAAGTTTCTGAACCGAAACGAATGAGTGATTGATGTTGTGTAATATGTTAATATATAAATGGATTGTCTTGAAAAAAAAAACTTTTGCTGTATACGCCTGTTTGCAGACTTTCTGGCGAGTCAATATTGGCGTGTGTCATTCAGGGTTGATTTTCGATTTTTAAGTTGGAAGCCAAAGCATTTTTAAACAAGATGAACTTATATCTTTTCCGGTAAAATTACCCGTCTTTTTATGAAAGTTTCGCCAAAATAGGGTCAATTAATTCGTATAAACATAATTTTCTAAAGATTCGAAATTAAGTAAACAAATTAAAAAAAAACGTAATTAATTAAGATCACAGACAGATAATGGTTTTGTTGACTTTTACAGATAGTAAATGTATCTAATACTAAACTGTATCTATTAAGTAACAGTGACTCATTTACCCATTTATATGTATTGGTAATTCCTTAACATTAAGATTAAAAGTCAATTTGTTTGATACTCTACTTCTAGCTTCAATAGTTAAAGAAAATATAATTTGCAGGGCGTCGCCGCACGCGGGGCTGACGGCACGGTAGCGTCGGCGTATCAGCACTACGTCGGCTGTTCGCGCGCGCGTCGCACGTTCCTACGCATCCCAACCATACTGGACCCAGTGACAGTGAACTAACGTGAACACAAAAACCCAAGTGATCGATCCTTAGTGATTGTAGTGCTCGGTAGCCGAGTGAATGCGCGTCTGTTTCGACACCCTCTGCTTTGGATCGTCACAGCGAACAGCTGGTGACGATGAGCCGAGGGCCGTAGTGAACACAGGTGGAGGAGCGCTTACCGTGGCGCCCACAGTCAACGGCGATAGACGTGCCTTAGACGAAACGTATAGAGAAGAGTTAAACGGAATAATGGGGACTCCTACCACGATGAATTCGGATTCGGAGAATTGTGTCGCTAATGCAGCGGTGACTAACGATATGCAGCCCTTAATCGAAAGGATAAGGGAACTGGAGGCGTTGTTGAAGCAACGCGACCAGGAGATGTTGGAACTTCGCTCGCAATTAGACAAATTGCAGAGCGTGTTCCCGTATCAACAGTACGCTAGAGGCTCGAGAGGGCCTAGGAAGCAAAGGGCTCAAGGTATCTCCGCTGAGCCACAAACCAGCTCGTCTCTCCAAGACTTGACGCATCAAACATTCCCAATCTACGACAAGAGCGAAGCGTAAGTACCTTTTGCTTATCGATTACACTATCTGCACTCAATAGGTTCATATTGACAGAGGCATTCGTAAACAACATTTTGAAAACAGTTAAAGTACCGACTAATTGAAGTGTTATTCCCTTTACTTATCGACGCCGTCTACTGTTGCAATACTATGGACAAGTATAAACGTACCAAGTAACCATAATAAATCATCATCAAATAGCTGAGATCATTATCAGTTAAAAGGCCAGTTTAAAGGTGATAGAACTCTTTATGGTTAGTCTGCGGAAGTAGCACCATCATTTTATAGCGCTGGTTTTGTTTTGAGATCTTTGAAAGGGCATAATTATATGAGCCGTACTAAATTAGTTCAGGGTTAACACATCTGTGACTTCAGGTATGTATAACACAAGTTCTATTCGTATTTGCTCACAAATTTACATTAGTGGCTTTTATTTTTTAACACTACATATCTTTTCATTATTTAAGATCGAAGTAGAAAATACATGCATTCCACCTGATGGTATTTGGTCACAGCCGCCCATTCACGCCTGTTCCCAACTCCAAATAAAACAGGACTTTCACCTAAAACCGATCACGGATGCGTTGCCACCCCTGAACCCCAAGATGGTCGCTTCATATTGTAAATCAGCCAGCACCCAAGGTAAGTACTACTTCATGCTAGAAATAAGCGTGGTACGTTACCGGTCCAACGACCTACAAAATAAAATCAGTATATTGGTTTCTTGAAAATAGAGGTAAAATAATTTCTTAATACTTTATAGAACAGGCAGAAACACGTGCCTACGCTATATACGCCATTGACAATATCCAATGCCAAATAGAAAATGTTGTCTTTAAACGCCTAGAGTTAATTAGTACCAAGTACAAAATAGCATAAGATAAACTATATGTATAGGTAATTTATATACTTTCTTACAAGTATTTTTCCATGACGATTTTCTTAATAGACATCTTTAATAGAAAAACGGAAATTTTCCTTATCCACAACCATGAAACTGTAAAATTAGACCAAGTTGATAAATTTTATGAAACATTTATGTAACTGTAATAACAACAATGTAGCATTTTGTTATGTAACGGGTACTCACGATACGAAATTTTGATTTCTTAGTTGCCAATATTTCGGCCCAGTTGCATGAATCGTGGTCAAGGCGGAACTGCGTAACAAAATTTCGTATTGTGAGTACCCGTTACATAACAAAATGAATTAATTCCGCGATAAT
>DWRA01001537.1:0-16656 GCA_018250295.1 Spathilepia clonius
GACGGTGGCGCTGGGCCGCGAGGCGGGCGGCGACTTCGCGCTCGAGGCCGGCGCGCTCGTGCTGGCCGACCGCGGCGTGTGCTGCGTCGACGAGCTCGACAAGGTAGCTTACACTATACGACTAAATATCTTACGTTTATGATTACACCTTATGGTTAATGCTGGGCTAAAAAGTTGGAGTCTAGACGAGGTAGGCGTCCTTGACTATACTACAGAATTTCAAGTAGGTGTTTACACCTCATAGTTAATTTTGGGGTATATATGTGGAAGGTCACGACAATGTAGGTGACCGCGACTATAGTACAGAATTTAAACTAGATGATTGCACCTCCTTGTGGTTAATTCTGGGCTACAAAGGGGGGAGGTCGCTACAAGGTAGGCGTCCTTGACAATACAAAAGATTTTCGCAAGTAGATGATTGCACTTAACAGTTACCAAGACTAGGGGGTGAGCGGTAAAGAGGCCAAATATAACTACTACCAGATATACTACTAACTGCCTAAATAACAATATTGTTTATAAACATACAATTATTTACGTATAAGCTAATCTTACATTTATACACAATAAATATATCCATTTATAATTTGTTGGTTGAACTTATTTTGAGGTCATTTTCAAGCAAGAGTAGTAAATTTCACAAGAAGATACATATTCTTCTTTTGAGGCCAAAAATATCTTACCAGATTTCATTATGCAAAGCAAGAAATTTTGCACAAAAAGGGCATAGTCTAATTACAAATCAATACATAAATATATGCTAAACCTTTTCTCTGCTTAAGATGACAGCCCACCACAGCAGTCTCTTAGAGGCGATGGAACAGCGACGTGTGAGCGTTGCGAAGGGCGGAGTGGTTTGCAGTTTGGCTGCCAGAGCAACTGTACTGGCTGCGGCTAATCCGGCTGGCGGGAGTTACAACAGGTACAAATTGGGATTCTACTGAAATATAATATTGTATTACTATTGTAAACTAAATTAGAGTCATATATAAATTACGTGTTACTATATTTTGATATAATTGCTTTTAGATCCTTTCCTATTGGTGTAACAAGTTTTTTATGAATTTCCAATATTTAAGTAATAGTAATAGCGACTTTATCAATTCAGTTGATATTTCGTGTAACTAATATATTATTTTGAATGTACAGTGGACAGTTATCTTTTGTCACGCGGTATTAAATTTTGTCATATAATAGTGCCTCTTGATCTGTGACGTAATCGAAATAAACTTTAATATCTACGTAACATAGACATTAATAAATAGGCCATGTGTGTTACAGGGCCAAAACCGTTGCAGAAAATCTTAAATTGAATTCAGCTTTACTATCCAGATTTGACTTGGTTTTCATCTTGCTTGATCAGCCAGATGAGGTATGAATAAAGTAAATATTACATATCTTAAGCCTAAAAACATCTATGATTTACGGTAAGCAAAAATCTATATTAATTTAAGTGTTGACATTGCACAAATCCTATGTACATTAAAGTGGCAAGCTAAAACTCGAGAACGACTGGACCAATTTGGCTAATTTTGGTTTTGAATTATTTGTACAAGTCCAGGGAATGTTTACAAGGTGAGTTAATATGAAACAAATAAATGATAGAAATATAGTAAAAACAACAAACAGTTCCTATGTCTTTCATATTGAACTTTGGCACATTATTTAATTCTAAGGCGATACGAAGTTCGCCGGGTCAGCTAGTTTTAAATATAAAAAATACGAAGAATAATGATAAAAAATATATATTCTGATTTAAAAATACACAGCTATGAATGGTATTATTTCCTATTTTATGGGACAGTATTTATTAGATAATTTTTTTTTTTTCAGAAAACAGACGCCATGTTGTCGGAACATGTGCTAGCTTTACATTCAGGCTCGAAAATCAAACCTAGAACATCAGTCGGATCTAGTAAATTGAACACCAACATTACTACAAGTCAAAGTGCCAACGAAATATCTTTAAGGTAAGCTTATCAATAACTATCTAGGGAAGAAGGTTGGGATCGTAGCCCTAGCTCCCATGTTTTTTTTGATCAGTGCCTACTTATAACCGGCCGAAGTTTTGGTTTAGGTCAAGTTTCGGCTACAGATCGGCTTTTCGCCTTAGCCGAAACATACGGTCGGGAACTCTTGACTCTTGGTTTGCGTGTGACCTTGAGCCGTATGTAACAGATCTTGTTTATATATTTTTATTTCAAAAATTATTTATTTCGCATCATATACCATAACTGAATCATAATATCATTAATTAATTAACTTATGTATGTGCTCTAGTATGTCTGTATAAGTTGTTGGAAATTGTGTGCAATTTCCTGAGTTTGGAAAATTTTGGTTTCGGCCGAAACTAGCATAAACCAGTATCGGTCGGTCACCAGTGCATATTATGAGTCCTATCTCTTATTAAGGAATATTTTAAGGAAACGTACAAATACATGATTACGGGAGAGTCCCTTATAATGTGTTAAAAGTATGTGAAAATTTACTTTTGCCTCTATAGGTATTTCTTAATTAATAGTAAAATATGATTTGTGTATCCGTAATAATCAATTTTTCCGCAATTATGAAATAATTGATTTTTAATTCGATCTTATCGCACTTTTTATTTATACAGTTCTTACTTTTTAAGTTTATATATTTTTTTGATATGTATGGTTTTCATAGTTTAACATCTTTCCAGTAAAAGACTTCGGCTACGACCTGGAGAAGTTATAGATACACTGCCCTTAGTTTTATTACGAAAGTACATAGCGTATGCAAGGAGATACGTCCATCCGAAACTTAGTAATGAGGCGGCTAGTACGCTGCAAGACTTCTACCTAGAATTACGTCATAACCATCAAGGGATGTCGAATGATGGTACTCCCATCACAACGAGGCAACTTGAAGCTTGTATTAGGCTTACACAGGTAGTAATAATATATAAAATATGCAATATGCAGCTGACTGGCAAAAAGTAACTAGTCTACCCCAAAACTCTATTGTCAGTTTATTTCGAGGGTTTTCTATACTATTTTAGTAATTATTTAAGAATCATGGTAGTACCAAATAGGTGACTACCAAATTTTATAAGTACTGTCCTACTTGATCGAAAATTGTTTTGTCATACTTAGTATGAATTTTTGACGTTTAGCGATTCGATCGTCGTTAACGAGTTGGCCCATACGTTCTCCTAGCAGCGCCCCTTTACGGAACTATATAGTAAAAGTATAGGCCAACTCGTTAACGACGATCGATTTTAGTGCATATTCGCAATATATTAGTAGGGCCATATCAGTTACACTTATAAATAATTTGAGCTTCAATTTTTTTCTTTCGCAGGCACGAGCTCGCATCGATTTACGAGAAGAAGCAACTGCTCAAGACGCAAATGACGTCATAAGTTTAGTTAAACATAGCTTGATGGATACGTTTTGTGATGAATTTGGTAACATAGAACTATCAAGGTCTATAAACGGTTCAGGTATTAGTTCTAGGAATAAAGTGAGTATATATGTTAATTACCTACATACACTGTGATGTTTCATTTTCCTTATTACTATATATAGAACATATTATCATGCACCTGTTATGTTAATTATTGATTATTTGCCAATAAAATTAGGTAAATAAGTATGGTTGGTGTCTAATTATGTTGGTCATTTTGTTTCATTAATTATTAATTACTTATTTTGTGTAAAGTCGACTGAAATGTCTACCTTCAAAATATTTGAATATTTAATGAAATGTATAAAAAAAATTCTTTTCAGTTAAAAAAGTTTTTGGATGTGCTGACACGACGTTCGCGTCAGTTAAATAAAGACACTTTTACAAGACAAGAAATGATTCAGATACACAAATCTGCAGGTATTGCGGGAGATGCAAATGATCTCATTGAAGCAATGCATATTCACTCATATCTGCTTCTCAAAGGATCTAATACATACCAACTAATAGCAATATAAGTGTAAATAAAAATTTATGTTGTTTAATTTTTATCATACTCCTCAGTTGAAATGGAATGTCTAATGTCAAAAACAAATCTTTAGTCAAAAAAAGGACAACAAAACAAATGACAACAAACATCACAAATCATACAAATTTATTTTGAATGATTTAACCTTAAACAACATGATTCTAAATCATTTTTATAATAAATCAGTCTTTGATAGACAAGCTTCAATAGTGTGAACTTCATTGAATTGTCCTAGTATCACATATTTTAACAAAACTTCTAGAAGGAACATTTTGTAAAGCCATAGAAACTTGGCAACAACAGTATAGAGTTGTGCCCAATAAAATTAAATTCAACAAAGATGGCTGAGAAAAGCACTCAAAAAACAAATTACCTATCTCAGTACCAGCAAACAAATAAAAATTGGATATAGCCGATAATGCTAACAAAGGTGTACACAATAATCCAATGAATCTAGCCTCCATTTTGTCTGTTTTTAAAATACTAGTCTTAAACCACTGATATTTCTCATATTTTGACACTACCTTGCCAAGATGTTCTAATGTAATACCTAAATAATTCAGGAATGACCAAACAAGAATATGCCATACAGTCCCATGCCACATAAATATGAATGTAAAGGTGGCTAAAGAAGCAAGTAATTTGTGTGCAGTCTTCGGTATACTGGAGTATTTAGATATTGTATTATAGCCTGGTTTGTAGATATATCTGTAAAAAAAATATATTTTTAGCTACATGTCTATATACATAAGCATACTGAAGATGTAATAGAAATTCAACGTAAATTGTTACTCTTGGACTGAATACTCACTTAACTAAAAACTTGTACAGTCCAACATCAAAATGTCTCCACATTTCAGAGTATACATGCACTCTGGCTATACATCTTGGTGTTGGGGGTGGTTCAATATTATCGAGCCTTGCAAACGATGATGTTGTACCGTAAGATATCACATATTTCATGTGAAATTGCAGTCCCATCCAAAGTCCCCCACCACAGAGCGCTATTGATGGCAGCCTCCTTATTAACTAAAATCATAAAGATAATATTCATACATTTAATATAAAAACTGTTCATAAATTATATCAGTTATAAACAATGTAAAAACCAAGTACCTCCATATTATTCTGCATTGCAAAAAAATAAATATAATGAAATGCAACATCCAAACAAATAGTATATGTTAAATAAAACATCATGTCCCAGATAAATTTCCTCAGTTTGGTTCTAAACCCTCCAATAATATTAAAACTCTTCTCAAACTCTTCATAGAGGATTATCGGTCCCGTATAAAGTAGCGGCAAGTATAAAACATAGCTAAACATGTTGATAACATCTTGAAATGCCAAATTACTGTATTTCTTGCAAGTGTTCCGTTTTTCTATGAAGTCAATACTATAACTGATACAACGGAGTTCGATCCAGGCTACACTAAATAAAATTAGATACACTTCTTCATCTTGCATATCGTCATGATCCAAGAAATTCCAAAAAAAATATTTGTACTTTAGTGAATTGTAACTTAGAAGTAACAGGATACTTGTTAACCAAATCGAAAATTTGTTGCCACCAAAATTAATGATAAATGCATAGATCACTGGCTGCACAGAGATTATTATCATTTGTCTTAACCCCATTCCCATGGTTATAAAAATTATAGTAGATAAAATGTACCAATATTTCAACCATGATGCAAATAATGTGCGAATTATCTCAGATATCATGAACTGTATTATTAAGTAATACCAAGATGTTTGAAAGAAGTATTTCCAACTACTCCATTCAATATCTGAAACATCTTTGTATCTCGAAATAAATGTCCACCCTGGTTGTAAATCCCTAAGAGAAAGCAAATCTTCTTGTAGAACATCTGGAAGGGCACAAAAGATCTGTTATATTGTGTTGACTTCGTATAAAAAAAATATAAATAGCACGGCTTTTACCTGTTTGGGCTTCTATTAGTTTGTACAATGAATATATATTAGAAAAAGTCCACACACAAAAACACGAGTACAATTCAAATGAATTTAAACTACTTTTCATTTTTTTGTTAAGAAATTACAAACATTGTATTTAAATTTTTACCGGCAAGCAAAGCAAACGACAACAACAAAGTACATAATATGTTATAGTGCAATCTGATCTACGGTATCGACATACTTATTGATTTCATTATTCGATTTTAATTTTTGCTTGATACTGATTATTCGAATTGTGACAACTCGTCAATTTAACAGACATGAAAGTAGGGTTGCCAGGTTAAAATGTAAAAGTTCCTGTGTACGTCTTAGTTGTGTGCAATACCTGCGCTCTTAAATATTTTCACTATTTTTTGTAAAATAGGACTCAAGTGTTTCTTTTTAATGTCATAATAAATCTTTTTTACTAAATTTGTGTGAAAATAGGTACCTATAAGAAAAAGACAATACAGTAATACCCCGCATTACGCGAGGGATATGTTCTGGAAAAAATCGCGTTAAGTGTAATTCGTGTATATCCGGGTTTACGATTAAACATAGTTACCACTTAATATTAAAAAAAAAAATGAATCAATAATTTTAATTCTCAGAACCCTTTATGCAGAATGTTATTTTTACCGTAAAATGAGAAATAATTTCTTAAGTAAGTAAGTAAGTATATATTAAATTTCTTAAGTAGGAAATTCGTGTAACGCATGGCTTTTAACGCGAAATTTGAAATTCGCGTTATAGTGAAACCGCGCACAACGGGGTCGCGTAAAGCGGGGTATTACTGCAATAACAATTTTTTTTTGTTTGTCTATCTGTTCTGGCTAAATTCTGATATGGCTTTATCGAGTTTATGAAGAATGTCACTGGTTGATAGCTGATGTTTTATGGAGTAGCTAGTGCTACATTTATTTCAAAAAATATATTAGTGCTTCGCACAAAAATATGTTAGAACCCATAAAACCTATCTCGCGGCCCAGCGTTATACTATTCATTGAAACTATAATATAAATATATGTTTTTACACCGTGTCTGTTACAATTGAAGCCTGTAAGTGAGTTTTAAAATTATAAGTATCTACCCAGTAGGTATCTACGAAATTTTGAATTTTTGGAGAAGATACTCTTCTTTTTCTAGAAGATAGCTTTAGAAAATACACCTCACTAGTCTTTTACCAACGACAAATTATATTTATATAAGCATAAGTTACAACCCGCGTTATAATCAGAGCTACAGCTCCACTCATTGATGCACAAAAAGTTTTGAATAAAAATATGATTATCGAAAGCATATAAAATTATAAGTTTAGTATAAAATTAACGTGATATATGAATATTATTATTATTGTATTGATATATCACATTAATGTTATATTAAACTTATAAAAAGAACCTCTTTCAATTCGCAAATACTACTCTATTAACCTATTGCAATGACATTGTCAGGTGGTCTATTTAATATCTGAAGATCAAGCGAAACCTGTTACAAATTTGGTATGTTAAATTCGTCTTTGTAACCACTGGTCCAAATTTAATAGAAATATAATACTTATTATATTATATAATTCTGTTTTTGATTGTTAATGTCAACTGTATATCTGAATCTGAATCTGAACATCTGAATGAATACTTTGAAAGCCAATGAATTATAAGTTTGGCTGATGTTGAACCATGTCTTTGTCTATTTCTAATATTGTAGGTACACTTGACGCTGTCTGTTATAATCGTGTAAATTTAATGTTACTGTTCTGGCCAAGGATTATACTTTGTTCTCAATACTTGAAATATCTATGAAAATTGAATCCGTAATCAATAATGTAGAAGGTACCCTTGAAGGTATATTTAACAAAAATGATGAGTGTATGTTTGCAATGCACGCTCGCATTGCAAACATACACTCATCATATATACTGCCATATAATGTCTAACTACAAGTCAACAACAACAATCTATTTATTGAAGTAAAAGGTTAAGACACTTTATAAGGGATGTTATCAATTTGTACTACATGTCAGATAGATTAATATTTCCAGTACGTATGGATGACGTTATTACTAAAGATAAATAATGTATTTGATTTGATTTTATATTTTTTTGTTACAAACTTGGAGTACTGGCACGAGGGATATTTTTAAATTATTTGTGATTTATTACGATAAAGAAATATAACTTGTTACGTGCGAACGTAACTACACACATATATATTTTTTTGTTTTAGGCTTTGGTTTCAATATTAATATGAAAAATATGATTGAAAGACCAAAATCGATAGACTGAGTATTATATTTAATATTCGATGCACTAACAACAAAAAAACAACAAAACAGCAACAAGAAACATTGCAAATAAATTTAAATGACCTACGAAAGTATATTTTTTGTTAAAAACATAATTATTATATTTGAGCATAAGCACTTCCGATATAGTTTTTACTGCGGTATCGGAAGATATGAGTGATAATATTAACATCTTTGTTCGCTAATTTTAGTTTGCACTCTTCACCAGGCCGTGTGACGAAACACAGGGTGTACACAGCTATTTCTAACTCCGGTGATGTCCCAATGAACATACTGTTCACGGGTTTGTCAACACCTTGTTGACTAAAGTGTAGCTTCATGACGACCCCTTTCTGTAAAAAAATCATCATGACACCTACATTATTAAAAAATACTTAATAATTAATAATTTAGACATCAACCCAACCTTATAATAAACCGAAAGGTGGCCTTATAGTTTACTATAAGTAATGTATCTTGCTGATAGTTCAAAATATAAACATTAATATGAACTTACATCATTCAATTGAACGTATTTTAAATATCCCAAGTAATTTACGCGATTGGCGGATTCTTCTTTTGAGAAATAAATCCAATTATGTAAACCTAAAACAAAATATAAAATTAATTAACGACGTTAACGACGAAACTATGAAAACAATAATTGTATATAAGCAAGACCATTTACGTCGAGGATTACTTGTTCAATACATAATTGATTTTAAACATTCTTGTCTCCGTGTCACTTGTATTAAATGCTGAATTAATATTTATTAAACTTGGCGAGGGCTACCTTTAGAACTAAAAATAAAGAAACACCTATAACTATATGAGATATTAAAAAATTACGCAAATTGTCGAAGGCCAATAGATATGGCGGAACTTCATCTCTTTCAATATGCGTAAAGCGCATATATATAACATTAAATATTTTATTGATTTTATTATTTTACCTGATACTTCTCCATTTTTAAGTTCCGAGACAAATATGTGCTCAAAACCTGAGCTACTTATTTTTCCTCTGCCTCTAGAATAAAGGCCAAACCACATTTGTTTCACAAAATCTCTTTGTTGTTTTGGATCTTGCGTGACGTATCCTGCGAAACAATATTAATATCCAGTTAGTAGGTAGGTAGGATTTCCAAAAATCTCAGACTTATAGAAATATCTCCTCTAAATTGTGAATAAGCAAATTATTGAATGGCAGAAAGAAACATTTATAAATACCGGGATTTAAATTTAGAACAGCTCTTTTTTGTGATCGCCGTTACAATTGCTTCAATCCGATCAAAATGAAAATTTTAAATCATAATTCGATTTACCTTTATCTTTCAAATAGTTCATCAGATGACGCATAACTGTTGTAGCCATAATAGCGTCCATAAATGCGTTCTCCTCATTTCTTTCCTAAAACAATCTTAATCGTGTAGTAAACGAAAGATGCTAATTTGAAATTCAAATAGAAATAGGAGAAATACGTTTATTTACTTACTTGTGGTGTGACATACTCGTTCACTAAAGTGTCTCTTTCGTAATTATCTAACAATGGCAGGAATTTTTGAATCGTAGGAATATTCCAAACATCGGCAGCTACGGTGAGCAGTCTGTAAGTAATTATGACAGCAATACAAACAAGATTTCCTTCTGAAGCGAAAACATAAGATACGCGAATTATATAATCAATTAATCATGTGATAATTATGTGGTCAACTCAAATAAAAAATAAATTATAAAATATGGCCCATGCTTCCTAGTGATTAATCTCATTTCATCATTATTTGAACAATAATCAAATCTCAAAAACGTAATGTTAACTTAAAAATATCGATGACCACAAAATAAAACAAACTCACGGTTGCGGAGCCATGTCTTCTTTCGAAAACGACGTCGTTTTTTCCTGGTAATTAATAGTCACATATTTCGCTGCATTGTTGACGTCTTTCCTCAATAATTCTTCACTAACAGTTTGCAATTCAACATCACTGGGTTCGTTTTTATTATTATTCGTATTCGTATTTGCGTTTGCTAGAGAACTCGGAAGAACTGGATTATTAGGCTTCGGCGTTGGTACATTTGCGGTATTTGTAGCTGGTGGTTTAGCTCCACTGGCGTTTGGTGATCCTGGTTTTGCTCCAGGAGATGGAGGCGGAGATTGATGTTTATTAGATCCCGACAAAATATCACTATAGCTCATTGGCTTTGGTGTCACATTGGGAACCAATTGACCTGGCTTACCAGTAAACTGGGTACTTGGAGTTGATATAATTGATCCTTGCGTCGCTTTGGGATCATGTAATATGGAACTGTAACTAGGTTTTGTTGTAGGTACCGTAATTCCATGGTTCTTATCCTTATTGTCGTAAAAATTAACTAGATCTTTGACTTTACCACCAGCTGGCTGATTATTTTGGACTATTGGTTTCGTTGTTGTGAATTGAGGGGCAACATAGTCTCTTTTCGGTGCTGATGGGATTTTAGGCGTAGTTCCGATTTGAGTATTAGGGTTGGGATTAATATTTGGCTTAGGAGGTGTTGTTGGAGGTTTTAAGGGTGGAAAATTAGGTGCTACATAATCTCTTTTGGGGGATGACGGTTTGCTAGTTGTTCCTATACTCGTAGTTGAAGTAGTATGAGAATGAACATTTTGTTGATTAAGTGGTTTGGACGGAGGATTTAAGGATGGAAATTGAGATTCATAATTGTTTTTACTATCAGGAACACCGCCGGCTTCGTGCAACAAGAAGTCTGTATTTGTTTTATATCTTTCTCGGCAATGACCTGCAAAATTTTGTTAATTTATTTAAGGTCATAAATTATTATTGTTTATATTTTATACGGAAACATGGTAAACTTCTAAATTTGACTAATGGTTACACATAACAATAAATAATTGCGTTTTAGTTCTTGTATTTATAAAAAAATTATGACTTACCCTACGAAGACGTACACACTTTTTTTTCGAATTTGGTTTTGTTCGAATATATCTTATAAAAATTAAATATCCCATTGAGTGGCAGGGTTAGATAAAATATATACATAAGAAAATATGAGATAACACTAATTACTTACATATAATTAATAGAAATTGCGAATCAAGTTTTATAAATAGCACGTCAATAATGTTTGATAAAATTAACTAATAAACCTTGACTTGTAAGTATTGATAAAAAATGTTTAGATACTCACATAAATTAAGATGCAAAGTTAACAATGTTATAAGTAATAACAAATTTCCTTTGTTCATCTGCATGATTGAAAATATTAATAAACTTTAGAAAAAGTTACAGACGTATTCTTAAATTCACTTTGGTTGTACTAATGGCCATTTATAAAAGATAATATGTTGACCCCTGAGGAAACGTCACTGGTTGTTTACAATTTACTTGCACGTAACACAAACTTCTCTATGCTACACCTACTGACAAACTGAGCTGAGTTTAGCTGTGCTTACTCGATTCGATCTAAATACTATTCTCGGCAGTAAAATAAAGTCATAACATAACGGTATTAGCGTTGAATGAATTGTAGCACAGTTGTCCCACTTTTAAAACAATCTAACTTTTTATTTACTATGTTAACAATTTACATCACCCACAAAGATTGGATTAGGTTAATAAAATACTGTCGAACAAACATTATTTTTTGGATGTAAAATATGTCAGGACATATCGTCACCGTTAGTACTACAAGTTCTAAATCCAGTTTTTTCTTATACTTTAATACATTTTATCTAAAATTCTAATAGATAAAATGAAAAAAAATTGTTCCCGTAACGTTTATTTATAAATAATTTAGCCTCGCTTTAAATAACGATTACAAAAAATACAGTTGCTTATTTGCTGGTAAAACATTCGTACCTACGCTTCAATTTAAAATATAATTTTTAAATGACTATTTGTTTCTTGTTTTGAAGGGGTAGGGAAAATGAACACTATAGAATTGGCTAGTAAATATTACATGAAGTACGTACATAATTGTAGAAAATATTATTTTTAGGTGTATGATACAATACCACACGTTACGGTATGTGTTGTCGTGAATTAATACATGCACCCTTTTTGATATGCTATTCAATGCTATGCTCCAAAGAAGTATAAATTCTCACGTGCATACAAAACACACATAAAACAAAAAAAACTGTAGATTTTTTTAAGGTTTTACATTGATTTCACTTGACTTTTTTAATTTGTTTATTTTTTCTATGAGTTTTGACGCACGTAGCGAATATATCCAACTATCAGCATATACAGCTAATAACTTTACTCTCAGCGTTAAGGAAGTTAATAATTATTATTTTGACGAATAGTCATTGTCAGTTTATAACTGTGCGTACCATGTATTAAAGTACTCTGTGGTGCGTACGGGAGAGGCGCCACCAGTAGCCAGTATAACTTAGTGTTGCTAGGTTATGAAAGCTATCCACAAAGCGGCTAATTTTAACGCTAGAAGCTGATAAAAAATTTTACACGTCTATATACGTAGATCCTTTAAGAATATAATGTGTTCTAATCACTATTTATAATTTGATGAGATTCAATTTTTAGTACGTATGTTTTATTTACTAATTTTAAAATAAAAATCCTGAAGTTTTCAATCACGTTGTACATAGTATTTATTATTAGTCTGTGGTAACGTTCGTGTCAGTGTCATAGTTCTTTAGGTTTACTTTTATAATTTTTTTCATACTCATAGTAGAACTGAGTAGAACATAGTATTTGTACGTGCTTGATTTCGAGATTAAACAGCTGTGTGACCGCGCGATGTATGTCGTATCGGTTTTCAACGAATTATGCAACGACTTTTGAATATAATTTATAATGAAATTTAATTCGAACATAGCGTAGATAATTAGTGTAATTTCTAAAAGCCATATATATATTAGTGTTCTCATAATATGCATATAGGATAGTTGTAATTAAAGTATTTTTTTAAATATCAAATATTCAAGTTTAAAATGTCTTTGTGCAACACAATTGTGGGTGCTTTTGTGAAGGTAAACAGTAGTTTGTCCCAAAATAAATCGAGAAATTGTGTATTATTATTCAGCAAGTATTTTTCATCACGGGAACTTTTAAAAGAAGCGTATTGTCGCACAAAGTTGAAATACCGGTGTAAGTAGTGTTTGTTTTAATTATTCCTTTATTTTATTGATGTATTGCGGTAACTATTACGCATACAATACACCTAAAATGAAGCTATATTTGTTTCTTAAGGATATAGAACACCTGGCTTAATTGTTTTCGACCACGGATGCGTTGCTATGCTTTAAAACTATCTTAGAATGCATCGTATGACTAAATCTGCCTTACTACAGCCCTAAAAACTAATTTACAACATAATGCCTAGTACTCTAATATTTTTTTATGATAATAGAAGCAAATGAGTATGCACCTGATAGTAAAAAGCTACTGCTACCCATCAAGTCTGTAATCAATCTCAGGTAAGATTAGAGTACTACCTGAGGTCAGTCACAGATGCGTTGCTACCTCTAAGGACTAAGTTGGAACACTTATCTGAGGAATACTTATTCGAGGTGTTCCAACTTAGTCCTTAGAGGTAGCAACACATCTGTGACTGACCTCAGGTAGTACTCTAATCTTATCTGAGATTGATTACAGACTTGATGGGTAGCAGTAGCTTTTTAATAAGTATTTCTGCCTTATCACACCTTTCAAACCAAAATTCAATAGTACTTAACACTGGTGTTATCAGCCAGAAATCAGTAGATTTTATAACACAGATTTTTTTACAGCTAAAAAATTGCCGCAGGATGTGAATCCTCAAGGGGTGTTTGCGTGCAATGAACTTGACTTATCTGAAGTAAAGGTGTATGGGTTCGATTATGATTACACCTTGGCTCATTACAAACCAACTTTGGAGCATTTGCTGTATAACTTGGGTAGAGACATGCTCTTGGATAAATACAAGGTAAGGGATAAATAATGTGCTATTTTGCTATTTAGATATATCTGTATACTCATTTTGTCACTGTTTCATCCAAGTTTATACAAAAGTCTCATATGATCATTAAATTTTGTACCCTCAAAAATTAAAAAAAAATCATGCACATGTGGCAGACTTTTGGATTTTAATTTTTATGCGTGGACCCCTAATACTTTTTGTAAAATAATTTAAGCTAAAGTTATATTGGCTATCGGCTTGAGAAATTCCAGTGAAAATTGGTTCAGCTGTTTTAGAGATTTTGAATGTAGAAAAACCCTATGTAGTACGACACCGGCGGCACCACCGCCACATCTATTTTTGCCTAATAACAGCAGTGTTATGCGCTGCTGTGTTGTGGTTTGAAGGGTGTGGTAAGGCAAAATAAAAAAACTGTTTTACAAGTACTGTATATGTACGTACTATCATATACATTTACTAAAAAGTAGTTGCTTGGATGTTACAAACACACTTCAATTTTATTTGTGTGACTCCTTTTGTGTTTAGTCTGTTTCTTTTTACAAATGGACAAATAATTTTTGTACCATTGTCATTTTTCATCATTAAGAATTTTTTTCAGGATCTCTGCTATATAGATTTCATTACAACGTTTTCCTTCATGAAGCAAATTATAATTGAATTCCAATACACACATAACACTGATAAATCAGTATTGACCATGCTTTGGCATGGTACGGTATTCGAACCTCTGACCTCCAGATCAAAATACTTTTTTTTTTTAATATAATGGAGTAGCAAACGAGCATACAGTCCACATGATGGCAAGTGGCACCTGCCGCCCATGGACATTTGTGATCCACTCCAGATAAGACTAGAATCCCAAGTAAAGTCGACCACAGATGCGTTGCTACCCCTGAGGACTAAGTTGAAATGTCTCGTTAAGTTTATCTCCCTTACCACATCCTTCAAACCAGAAGAAAGCAGCGCTTAACACTGCTGTTGTTAAGCAGAAATAAGTGTGGCGGTGGTGCCGCCGGAGTCGAACTACAAAGGGTTCTACCATGTTCTACCACCTTTAAAAAGTATTTTATGGTAAGTGGCCATGCTCATTTACTTCAATTCCATTCAAAATTCTTCTCCCACTTCACTAATTTCCTACGAATAATTCCCAATTATTTAACTCACTGGATTAACTGCAAATACTTTTCGGGAAATCATTAAAACTGCTAACTCATGCCGAAGCGGTTAACGCTGCCAAAATCAGCTATAGATTAAGAATCGCTGAACCATTTTTAATCATTCGAATTTATAATAAATGTATACTTTTTAAGACATTTTTTGAGTCCATAACACTCATATCACAAAGAATCCTTATTTGGAGCTATGAGCATAAAAATGTAAAATATTAAATAAAACTCAAGTTTTATCTATGTAAAGGCATTTATTTAGTTCTCTTTGTATGAATAGCAATAATTATGTGTTCGTGTGTTTATGCATGTATGCGTGCGCGCATATATTCCTGGCTGCATGCATGCATGCGCGCATTGCACTACGTCGGTAGAATCGAATTTTCTTGTGAGGGCTATCAATGGAAAATATTAGATGAAAGTCAAATCTGAGCTAAGTGAAGGCATTTATTTGCTTGTATTTATTTTAATTTATATGTGTGCCAATGTGCATGCGTCCATCCATGCGTCAGTGCATGATTGTATGCATGCTTGTATGTCACTACATGTACAAAATTAAATCAGAGTGCTTGCGAAGACTATGATTGCAGGAAGCATTTTTTACTTTGTTTTAATTCCAATTAGTTACTCGGGAGATCGGCAAAAAGTTTATTGAAAGTATCGTTAAAAATGTTCACTCATGCCGATACAGTTACGATGCCAAAATTATTTGGACTTGTACTCGCTAAAACATGCCTTTATTCGTGGGTTCCGTCTCAAAAATACAAACATTTTTAATGACCTTCCCAACTTTGTTTGAAAGAACTCTCAGGTATGTAGATTTCCTCGCGGTGTTTTCCTTCACCGTTATAGAAAGTTATAATTAATATTTAAGGGAAAAGAGAGGGGTTTTGGGCCTAAATCTACCGCGCTGGACAAGTGCGAATTGGGAGGCTACTCACTTTTGAGATTTTTTTTAGTCTAAATAAGTCTTCGATGTGCAGGTTTCCTTACATTCCCCACATAACTTTGAAAATTAAAGGTGCCTGGGATTAAAATCTCGGACCTCACGTTTGAGAGTGCTATTTTCTAACCATTAAGCTATTACGAAAATTCTTGACCATGATAGCGTAATAGCCAAGACATTACCTACTTTAAAATCGTAGTTAAACGCCACCTTTATAAATTCATCCGTTTTCCTGTTCAAGAGTTCTGTGCTACGTATGCATTCATCCTCTAATTTACGTTACTATATCTTTAATGAAACATGCACGGACGACACAGTTGTGTAATTAACTCAGTTTAGTGGAGTGTGACACGACGAACAAGATTAAATTTCAATTGAACGCTTGCTTGCAATATATAAAATGTTGCCTACATTGAATTAA
>DWRA01001538.1:0-16653 GCA_018250295.1 Spathilepia clonius
AAGTGATAATTAATTTGTAATACGCACATAACTTCGAAAAATCAGAGGTGCGTGCCTGGGGTTTGAACCTCAGACCCATTGACTGAGAGGCCGTGATTCAACCACTAGGCTATCACTGCTATCAAACTTAGTATAACAAACTATAATTCGTAATGAATACTACGTCTAAATGAAATAACGTACATAAATATATTTCAATACTTCAAAGTGACAATTGTTATTGCTTAATTGGGCCATAGTCCACCATGTGATCTAAGTCACGATCGATCTCATTGTTAGTCGGTTGGCTAGATATGAACCCTCCGGGCGTCGAGCCAGCACTTTCGGTCGATCTAGTGGTTTTATTTACGTCATTCATCACTCGGTTTTGTGGAATGCTTAGGACCAGCTGAAATGCAAATTTGTTTGGTCGAAGACTTTTAGGAATGCCCATAAATCTTTGAATCTAATTTTTTGAAATCTTTTATAAATATAAGTTCTATTTCAATTATTTGACGACATAGATCTTGGTATTAAATAGAGCAAAACCTAAAACTAACTTTTATTTAACTATAAGGTGGTATCTTTCATGGTTTGGCTCCAGTGACGCTACCGCTGTAACTATTTCTGCTTTGTAAGAGATAAGTACCTGCTACTGAGATATAGAAAGTTTATAGTTAACGAGGAATTAACCACTTGGTAGTCAGGGGTAAAGACGTAAAGACGCATTTATGGTCGACCTCTAGTAAGACTGCAATCCTGTTTAAGTTTATTACAAATGTCCGTGGATAGCAATGATTACTTACCGTAGTAACGGGTTAGTTACATCAATTTTATTTTAAAAAAATTATATATATATTACTTTAGGTACGTTGGTTATATGATAAATTATACAAAACTTTGTACCGCCTCAATTCTATCATTATTTATTACAAATTCCAAATTCTGACACATAAAACATCAAAAAGTAAAGTACAAAGACAAATAGGTAGTCGCAAAATGTACCAAAAATAATTTCACGAGCGCTCGGGCTACGTCTTTCATATTTTTACTGTCCCATACTTTATGGCTGCAAAACACCGCAAACACGATCTGAAGCGTCCATAAAGCTGTGAGAAATTGTATTGAATTCAGAGGCCTTAAAGTCTTCACGCTGATACCGTCAGGTACTCAGAATGGTTCGTAAAATCGAAGATTTATAGCGTATCCGTGACACATATAAAACACCGAGGTTTTTACGACAAGCTGCCAAGGCTAGAGTAATTTATTGTGTACACAAACATAACTGTATAAACCACTGTAATAAATTCGGACGGTAAGTAACCTTTCAAGCGCGGATTGCGACGATACCGATTTAAGTTAAGCAACGTCGGGCGCCTTTAGGAGATGGATGGGTGACAGCTACTGACAAAATTATAATCTTTCATGTTTCCTATTTTCTAGTATTTATATTTAGATAAAATTAGTTAAACTCTGTGAGGTTTCATGGAGTGGTCACAATATATGAGCTTAACACGCAAAGACGTTCAGTGCCCGGCCTGCCAGAGATATAAATGACGAAATTAGATTTCTTCATCTGGTGACAGCGAGACATACAATAAACAAATAACGATAAAAACACGAGCAGGACTTTTAATTTATTTTTCGCATTCTGTTCATAACCCCGTTGCAAAACTGAACCCTCACATACATAAAATCTAACACAGTAAGTTAAATGCTTGTAATGAAAAGCTTTAAATCCAGCCCTCGTGACTCCACAAATGCAAGATAGCATCAACTATTTTATCATCTACCTAACAAATCATTCATTGCCTATTTAGCGGTGATAAGTCTGTTGTACAACCCGCGAACACCAATAACTCAAACCCTGCAGCCATACTGTAATTCCGTATGAAAGGCTTAGCGAAATGATATATTCGCGGAAATGTTATCTGGAATCGCGGGAACAAATCACTTCTGCATTATTGAATCTCGTGACATAGGAGCGAATAGTAAATGCGTTGGCAAAATAGCATGCTATTTATCTCTGTATAGTATATATTGTATACCTTACATTTACTTTTTTATATATAATGGAGTAGCAAACGAGCATGCAGTCCACTTAGTTACATATGATTTTTTTGTGTAATTGAAGTATCGAAAGAGCTTTAATCCAACCGACTGATGCCAAAGTCACTGCCATCACGTGGTCGACGTTTGGCAGTAATCAATGGCATAATATGTTTTTGGCAAATTGGACAAAAACCTAACATTAGGTAAGGAACAGACGCATTGCTAATCATGAGGACTAAATTAGAACGTTTGCCGTATGTGTTACATGTGCTTACAGTCGACCATGGACGGCTGTCACCGACCCTGGGCGTAACTTACCTAACTTACGGATGTATTGCTGCCCGCGGAGTCAAAATTAAAATGCCGTATGGTTATCAAAAGTATTAATCTTTAACTTAAAATGTTACTGCATTTATATCACTGCCTTAGTCCCGCTACAAGCAACTAAAATTAAATAAAGTCTTTCGCACGAATTGAATCTTACGAGAATTGTTCACAATTTTATTCGTCACAATATTTCATCTCTACCGCTAGTTACATTATTCATACATCCAACGCTAACCAACTCTACCATTGTTCCCTACGTGGAAATGCAGAGTTTTACACACTGCATTGTATTTTAACACAAAAATGCAACTGTATGTCTCCTAAAACAAGTAGAATGAATTCTATGTAAATATCTCTCGCTTGCCACACCCTTCAAACCAGAACAATGCAGCGGTTATCACTGCTGTTATTAGACAGAAATGGTAAAGATGTTGCGACACTTTAGTCGAAGTACAAAGAGTTATACCTTCAAACTTCGGGGCTATAAGTTGAAAGGTCCTATTCTCTTCCTCTTCAAATGAGTTTGAGCCCCAACGCCTGTATCAGCATATGTAGCACATGGCACTCTCCCAGCTTGTGTAAAGTTAGGCAACAGCGGACGCGGTTGGCAGTTGGATCGGCGAATGAATATAAGCTAAATTAAATTCGATCGTCCATGCGTTGCAGGGCACGTTAAGCCCCTATCTCCAGTTTTTATCATTGACTAGCAGCCGCTAAAATTACTACAAGGCTACCAATATGCTTTGATGCAGCATGAAAGTTGTTAGAAAAGACAACAGCAGTGGTAGATCGCTCTCTCTCAGCTCTCGCAGTCCGAAATCGTGATGAAGACGGTGAGAATGCCACATAATTACAATTCTCACTATCATTTTCATCTCCACTAACATTATTCATACTTACAACGCTTGTGGAACTGCTATTGTTCGCTGTGACATGTGGAACACTGGAGCTTTATTCATTATGTTGATCCGGTATGTTATAGTATACATGAATGCTGAGTAACTACTGTTTATCTTTCTATAAATGGAAATAGAGCTATTCGAATGACCTATAATACACTTGGGACCTTCCCAGAAAGTAAGTTTAAATTTAAGTTGTTTATAATAAAGAATAATTGTGTGGTTACGCTTTTTTCGTGTATTTTGTCAAAATTTATGCGGCTTTGAAATTTTTATCTGTCATTCAAATAGATAAATTAAAGAAATTATGTTCGCTGGCACATGTTAAAGTTCAGGGGCAATGTTTAAGATATATTCGGGGTAAGTCCCGAGCGCTTATGACCAATTTTTCGATTTTATATATTACACATTCCATACTTCAGGCCACACAAAATGACGCCAACTTTAGACAAAAACTCTTGCAATCAATGTTTTTCAATAGCTGGGCTGACTGACACAGTGACAGTTTAAGCGGTTTACAGAGAGATTACTCAGTTTACCTTTTGACAATTAAAAGTATTTTTCGGGATTTTGTAGATAGTGTAAACGACCTGTTTAAATGCACAGTAGGTTTAAAACGTATCGTAAGTGTATGTGTGTGTGCGTGTGGGGGGAGGTAAATGTATATTTAACAGTCCATTATGTCACTGATGTACACAGGGCTCCCCTATCTAGAAAGAATCGAAGCATATTTCAACACACCATTCTAGTACGGATTGATATAAAACGATACAGATCGGTGACTATCTATTTCTACTATTTGTAGAAAGCAAAAACCATTCGATAATGCATCACTGACTGACCTCATTTTTCTATAATTAAACAATAAGTCGTTTGACGGTGACTACTTAATCTGGAAAATTGCTACAATAGAGGTGCCGCCAATGCATTTGCAAGAGACCTCTTTTTGAACCTTTATTGAAGAGTCCCATGTCATGGCGCTCCAAGTATACCTCAGTAGGATGCTTATTGCGTATCATGCACGTCCTTCACGAGAACGTGTAAATCGAATTGCGGAAAAGAGCTACAAGTCCAGTTGGCGTGGATGGAACTTCATCTTTCGGCGAGTGCTGCAATAAAGGAAAGGTAACGTAGGCACTAGGTTAAATAGTCCCTCGAAACACTTATTATTGGCCATTATAAAACCGGTAGAACAAGTAAAGACAATCTGTGTCCCTCTGCACGTTAAATTAACCCCAATTAATTGTTCAGCTGGACTTTAGTCAATTTTGTTTTAAGCATCTAGTATGTCGCCCGTGTAACTTCTTCTGTCCTTCAACTTTTACTTTGACACTTTTACTTTCTTGCACCATTGCAACATGCCTGTATCCATAAGCTATGATGATGTTCAACCTTAAACAGATCGTATGCCTATTCTACGTGGAAAATCCAAACGGGATACTGGATCAACAAAGTGACAATTTAAGAGGCTTACTGAAAGGGATTATCTGGAACATGACCAAGGATTAAATATTCTGGCGCAGGTGCGCCCGGCACCAGGTCGCCTGTCGTTTTTATAACTCCATTTCAATTTAATTTTGTCGACTTTTCCCTGGATATGGTCATTCCATTATCGTTCTTTCCGTTGTTTGCCGCGCTTGGTATGTATTAAAAAGTTCCGGACTAAAGTGTTTCAAGAGTTTAATGGCTGGCCTGACTTTCATAGTGACAATTGCTGCTGTATTCTGATTTGCAGGATATGCTAAAGCAGAAACACTTACGAGTCAACGCAAGTGTGCTAGACCTCAGACGGGACTATTTATGGTTGGTTATCGACGTACATGGTAAGTATTGATAAAGTACCATTAGATCGGTTGTATACGTTTGCGCGTTCAATATCTCAAAGAGACCCGATTGTTACACAGTAGTTACAAATTAAAACGCTAAATCGAAAATAAGCCTTCCTATTTATAAACTGATAATTGTTAAAAACTTTAAGAAAAGTAGCAGAAGTTAATAAGTTCCACTATTAATAATGAACTTGCAATTAATTTGCTAAATATTAATTTATTAACCATTATTTAAAAAAAAATTGTACAAGTTATGTAGTTTTGGTATTTTTCTCAAAAACTAACCAGCATAAAAAAAAAGATCACAAATGCGAAGATGTGACGTGACGTATACAAATTCAAAGAATTAATAACTGTTAATTATTTTATAATCCGTCAAATGTTTTAAAAGTCTATTTAAAATAAGTTTTTCGTGACAGTACAACAAAACAAATAAATATCAAGATATGTCTCTCATTATTTTTGCATATTTCTCAAATTTATATGAACGATATAGCCAAAATAAAAATACACAACGAAAATAAAACAAAATTTACTTCAGTGCGTTGATTGTGGGCAGAACGAATTCGTTGAGACGTGAAATGACGTCTGATGAAGCTATTGTCATGGGAGACCACACTTTATTACAATCACCACAGACCATGAAACTTGCTCTTCCATTGCTGGCTATGAAGCGGTAAATATTGTTACATGATTGAAACCGTCAATGGACATTGCCCAAATTAAATTCACCCAACCTCACAATCCGATTAAATAAGGTAGGTAGAGAAAATTCCTAAACTCAGGAATGAACGAGGCGTGTACTCAATTTGAATCATAATAACCCAAGAGATCTTTATTAATTTTCAAAGAAATATCTCCGTTATTGTTTTACGTTAAATTTAATTTTGAGTTTCAGTTACGAAATATTTGTATTACAATGCCGTCGTAAGAGATAAGGAAGGATTAAATAACTTTTGATGAAGTTACAATGTTAATTGTTCGGAAAGTTTTTCTTCGGGTGAATTGAAACTTTATTATCTTCATTTCTTTATAACATTGAAGTACCAAACGAGCATGCAGTCCACCTGGTAGTAAATGGTCACTACTGCGCACGGATAGACGTAACTAACTTCATAAAGAATAGGTATTCTACTTGAAGTCACTTACAGATGTTTTGCCATTCCTGATCACTAAGATTATCGTCTCATAGTCATGTCCTCACCTAACCGCAAGAACTGCTTCCCGTTAGAACTAAGTACCACCTAATAGAGTACAGAATTTTTAATAGAAAGTACAATTAGTTCGCTTATTCCCCGATTGATGAGTTTTTGAAAGAGAACACTACAAATAAATAAACAATTACCCGGTTCATTGCGATTTACCCAGAAATATTATCTATTGGAAATTGAACAGGGATAAGTGAAGCGAATGAACATTTCCGGGAACAGATACGTCTTCCGGTATTACTCGCACGTGAGGAATTAGCTTCCGGATGGTGTACCGGTAAATCCGGTTTGAAAATAACCTTTAATTTAATATACACTTTTCTATGTTTGAATACTCTTGGGGTATAAAAATCGTACGGTTAAATATTTCGTCTAAATTATAATCAATATAATAATTAATACGATTCAAGATACGCTTTCAGATACGTTCCAGGCGCAAAGAGTAAAAACGGAACCTCATTACTAAGCCTCCGTTGTATGCATGTACGTCTGTTACAGCAATTTATCTCTAGAAATATAAAAGCGAGTCCCCAAACAATAAACCGATAGTTTTCGGCATTTTTCGTAATAACTATTAAATCGAAATAGGATGTTTTTTTTTAAAATGCATTTTGTACTGTGGCTGTTATAATAATATTTTTTTTTATTACACTTTGTTGGTGGGAAAGTTATGTTATCTGTTGTCCTAGTAATACAGATAGATGGCGCTTACTCTACTTTCTACAGACAAACATTTTGTAGCACGGAACCCTTTATGTAGGAATTCGACTCACACTTATCCAATTTTAACATATTGCTTGGCAACATATGTATTCTATAAGCGCCGAATGGACTAGAAGCTTTTATAAAACAGTAACGCGCCCATATTTTTGCTAAATTACATTTCAGGCAAAATATGTATTGATACTCGTATATCAACTTTCAAAGGTATCCAATATTCAAGCGTAAAAGTAGGTCACAATACCCAAGCAACAAAGATCAATTTGTGAATGAAACTCCAAGTACTTTTGTTGTTATTAAATTCACCAGAAACACAAACACACCACAACAAGAAAAATTTTGCAGAAGAAAAACTTGGGAAAAACAACTTTCAATTTGGTGTATGATAAAGGAAAATTCACCGTCTAAATAATCATTTGTGCCTATTCGTAGCTTTTATTCTGAACTTGGGTAAAAAACACAAGGTAACTGGTCAAGCGTGTGCCAAATCATAAATAGAAGATTCGTATTTATTGCGACGCGGACATACTCATAGTATGGCTAATGAGCAGCAGGCAACCTGATGGTACGTGGCTACTGCCGCCCATAAACATCTGTAATCAACCCCAGACATGACTAGAGCCCTAACTGAGGCCGGCCACAGTTGCAATGATATCCCTGAAAACTAAGTTGGGACTCCTCGAATAAGTATGCATCCCTTATCACATGCATCAAACTAGAACACAGCAGCCCTTAATATTGCTGTTATAACACTGAAATGGCTGCAGCGGTGGCGCCTCAAACCACAAAGGTCTTCACCACATTCAAAATCATCTTAAGAAAAGTAAAGTTAAAATAATAGAACCAGTCTTAGTTATAAGTGCTAGTCACTTCTGTGTATTGGTTCGGATTATATGACAAGAAAGACACACAAGGCGTTCTAAATTAGTTTTCAACAGCTACCAAGCTGCTACCGTGAGGGACTAACGTCAAATGGGATCCCAAACCCCGTTGGAGTTGATTACAATTATTCAAGTGCGGTAGTGACCCCTTAACAACAGATGAACTGAACCCTTCTTTGAAAACTCTGACTAAAAATATTACAAATTCATAAAATACCGTTTCCACTCTACATCAAGAGAAAATGAACGTACAAAGAAGCGAAAAGTAATGTTCAGACATCGTTAATAATTTACTATACTACATGCCTACATTTTGTTAAAATACATACTAACATTTCAATTCAAAGTATTATGGATTTTCATAGATTTTAGCATTTACACTAGATACTCAACGAGCAAAACGTAGACCGTCCAATAATAACTTTCAAAAGGATTTATTAAGCACCTGTTACTCTACCAAGGTACCCTAAAATGCTAAGCGTAGGTGCGTAAATGAGATGTACAGTGCTTATTTGTTTTTCATAACGCACTTACTTCGCGAGCGAAATTGGTTGTACAATACTCTAGGTAGGGGGCGCCACCTGCCCCTTGCCATTGAATTTATTAAAACAGAATCTGTTGACGGGGACGACGTGTTAAGCTGCTTACAAACGGCACGAATTAAACGCTTCTGTAACGCTTGAATAGTTTGAAATGGATGTAATAGACTAGTTCTCTGTAGTCGTTCTACACGTCATTATACCGGTATGACGTGCAAAGGATTCCAGGATCGCCTCCCCGGTAGGAAGAAATATACATACATCAGTTTTAGAAATCCATTGTAAAAGAAAAGCAAAAAGTAAATAAGCCTAATCTCAGTATGTGGTTTGTAAAAGTATTTATTAGTAGTCATATATAATTATTGAGATCTACATAAACAAATTTCTTTGCTATTAGCCGTAATAGCCAAATGGCACACTACTTAGCAACAGATATCCTCAAACAACAACATTTTTATAATTCACTTACTTTGTATCCTCGTAGAAGTCAAAGCCACAAAATTAGCACGTAATTAAAAGTAAGCGTAGAGAATTAGTATCAGTTAATGTAACGTAGTGTAGCTTTCAGTAAAAAAGAAACTCAATTAATCTGTATAATATTACAGTTACATTGCCACCTAAACTAAGCTTCTAACCAAGCTAACGATCTCTAGGTAGTTGTTTAACTAAAACGCAGCTATAGCTGTAATGTAGCTTCATACTACGTCAGGAAAACTCCATGTGAGCTTGAGTTTCAAATAAAAACATAAATACAGATCAGGGTTGTAATTCGACCCAATGCTGCATCGGTGCCAAATCGTCAACATATATTTTATGAAACGATGTATAAGCTCACGAGAATTAGGTTAAACATTTAAACACGACAAAATTTGGCGAGTCGAGATCCCCTCCGAAATTGGCGGCTTCATGGTACGGGTGCCCAAGATCTTATTAAACCCTTTCATTACATTTAGATTTCTTTTCTTGGTCAGTGTGAATATGGCGTTGTGTTCATGACACAGATAATCCTAGTGTAGAGGACATGAATGTAAAAAGCGCATTTATATGGCCTTGCCTCCTATTAAGTAATTGTTGACATATTATAATCTGAACTTTAATGTTAGTTCAAATGAATTCAATAATATAATAAAACATTCAATTAATAAGTAAGAGTTACAAATATCTATTTTTATATGGCTGTCGTGAATAACAGATTAACACTGACAATAGTATGTATCTACTATATAGTGAAATAATTACTACGATACCGACAAGCTCTCTCTCTTTTAACTGAAATTATGTCAATAAAGTATCAAAATTAGATTATATTTTATTACGATATCGTTATAAATAAAGATTATATTCTACAAAGAATTGTTTTCTAACTTATTTTAGACAACAAACCCGATGCGTATAAAATCAGCCTAAACACGCGTGAAAGGGCTTTACGTAACATCTGTGACCTGTGGGACGAGTGGGCTTAAACAATATCTATAACGGCTTATAGATATACCGATAAGCGATGAGTACCTTCGAGCAGAGGGTCAACTGGGGTACGTTTTCTGACGACCCATTTAGCATAAGGTTTACTTGCCTGGCCCGGGTACAATTGCAAGCTGGGCATTCAATTTAAATTGAGTTAGCAGAACTATATCCTGTGTAGTCTGTCCATAATAGCTTTACTTATTTTCTTCCCGTGTTTTATGTCGCCGGTGTTAAATGACTATACTCGCGTACCACAACTATGTCACATGGAATAACTCAGTGTTGGCAAGCGGGTTATTTACGTGTTATTTGGCCAGAGATTTCCTAGCAATTCGATAACAGAAACCAAAACCGTATTTCCCTTCTAGATCCAAGCCGAATAAATCGGCTAAGTCCTAAGCAATTCGCCAAAAAGTTCCGTGACGCTTTAAGGATTATATATTTTACAAAAAAATGGGTAAGGAATACGCCAGAAAGTGAAACATTATTTTAAGCGTGGAAATAATTGTAAAAATAACATCGTACAAATCAATCAACTAATTTGAAAGCGGCAGAACGTTAGAACCAATGGAATTTAATTAAAAAATAACACTCAATTACGCAAAATGGAAACGCGGAAATATTTCAAAACAACATTCCATTTTCCGCTGAAGTGTTAAATTTCCAAAATTATTGTTTTCGATTAAGGACGCTAATGTGCTGGTACATGAATTTTACACAAGGGTCGTTAAATTTTAATTAAAAATAAATATCCAATGAGTTGGAAATTTGAATCGATGAAGGAGGCAATTTGCAATCACGCAATTAAGATTATTGTCCAAAAAACATTGATCTTAAGTAGCAGTAACACAAAATACAAAATTATAAGACTACAATTTTGTTAATACTTCAATATGTATGTAAGTAAGTTGGCACGTGTTTTGTACGCTCTTCGAACGTCTTCTTAAAAGGAAAATGTAATTAAATATAAAACTGACACTAAACATATTATGAAATTTTTGTAAGTGTAGAAATCATCCGAAGCCGAAATAATTAGCCTAAATCGATCAGTATCATAATAATTCTAAAAACTATGGTTCCTGGGATTTGAACTGCGGAATTCTAACCAAATCTATTTTTTTTATATAAAAGCAGCAAACGAGAATGCGGTCCACTTAATGGTAATTGATCATCTGTAATTAAACACAGGAAATCTACTAAGCTGTCAATAGTTGAAGCTATTTTGCCGGTAATGACGTATAACGCAGACTTCCTTTATACATATTTATAGGCATTGTTCGCTAAATACGAAGATCTTAGATATGAAACTTTAATTAAGTTTCTTATCGAGATAAAATAAAGGCAGGTATACATCCCAATATGCAAACTTTCGTTAATTAGGTAATTTATAGAGCCTGTGACGTTACTTAATTGTTATGTTAATTAAGGAAACAACTATGAGTTCATGAGAAACTGCAGTGTTAAGTGGTACTGCGTTCTGATTTGGTGGCTGTGGTTAGGAGACACACTTATCCAAGTTCCAACATAGTCCACAAGTGCAGTAACGCTTGTGTGGCCGACTCGAAGTAGGAATCTAATCTTATCTGGGGTTGATGACGAATCCCTATGGGCGGCAGTGCCCACTAACCATTAGATAGACTGTATCTGCGTTTGCTATTTCTATATTATAAAAAAATCTGACCCGAAGCAGCATTGACGAAATAGTTAAATTCGGTTACAGGTAATTAAAATAATCTAATATTGTTACACAAATGAAATCTCGTGGAATATCCATGTACCAATATGATATTAAGCGACACATATTAGGCATTACTGATTATATGGCATTAGTGGGTATTAGCATTAATGATTAGACAAAACGAACATGCAAATCTCTAACGCCCGTGTCCGTGCCGTGTCCGTGCCCGCCCCGCTTATTACACGAGGCGTTTTAGTCTTCAAATATACATAGCATACATATACATACAATACGATACAAAAATTAATCGCACCAACTTCTAGTTACATTTATCACATAATGATAAAAAGAACCAACTATAATTGCACGTGCAATGCATCGTGTAATTGCTCGTGCAAAGGTCCGCAGAGTAGAACAAATGCAAATTGGGATCGCTCGCTGTTTGTATGCGTTCGCGATTAACTCATAACACGCTATTCTGAAATGGTTAGCATATTGACATTAAACTTCACTGCCAGACGCATTCAAGTTGCCATCAGCTCCGTTACCTAGTTTAATTATCATTTAGTTATTTTTCTTCAGCAAAAATATTTTATTATCACGTAGCGCTTATGTTCAAATAGATCAGTATTACTCAGAAAGTATGATGACATAATTTGATTGTAAGTAGGTACTACAATATTCCGAGCCTGCAGTCCACCTGAAGATTATCGGTCAATACCCTGAACATCTTTAATTAAACCTATATCTTCCCTGAGCCCCATCATCCATCATCCCCAAATATTAGGTTGGAATGCTTTGTGAACTGTGGCTTTAACGCGCTCTTCAAATCACAATACGGTAGCATTTAACACTTCTGTTATAAGGTTCTGTCATACATGCCTCGGCCTTTAGACCATTAGATGTTATATAAAAATAATCTAGGATCCGCCTATTCAACATAAGCTCCTTAAAATAAAGTAAAATATCCTTTTACATTAATGTGAAGTAAATACTTGATAACTCTAGTCATTTATTGTTGCTATGCGTATTTACACTTATTACTTGCCATTATTCCTAATATGTATATCTTGAATACATGAAATTAATGTGTATAAAACGTAGCTTATCATTTTACTTGCCACCGATACCATAATCTCGGAATAATTCAAATTCTACAATTATATAGGCAAAATTAATATTCGCAGCTACTTAATATAAGCGCTAACGATATTTTGTGATTTGTTTAGTGTGTGAATTAACCTGTGAATCGCTAATATCGGCACACCTTGTGTACGTTATGACCGATCTTCAGAGATTTTCAGTTGTACACTAATTCAAATAATAGAACTCAACCTACTAGTTACTAAGCTATGGCTTATGAGTATATTGTTTAAACTATATTCTGAAGGTGCAAACTTAGAGGTTTCACTGAGGATTTCTTGACAAATGAAGTTGTACACAATTTAACTACTAGCGTTTTGTCTGACATATTTCAGCTTCCAATACTGAAGTCGACCACACTTACGTGTTCGTTACTTCCCCTAATTGATTTTACTCATGGGAGCGTCTCTTTACTCTTTAAACCACCACTGCTGCTCTAACGCAGGACTCTACAGCAATGCTTTACACTGCTAACATAACGCAACAACAAGTTTGAAGATGGGCCTCCACAGTCCTAAGATGAAGGGTCCTACCACCTTTAAAACTATAGGTGACGGTGACTACTTTCCATCAGGTAGCCCGTCTGCCTTGTCACTGGTTTTTAATTATATGTACATGTTACAAATGTATAATTACATATACATACTTGGTATAAAGCAGAAACATACAACAAAAAGCTATTATAAATCTAAACTATCCACCTTAATTGAATCTTCAGGTACAGGTGTAAACTGAATTAATCTCAGCTGTTGACAAACGAATGTAGAAGATTAGCGCGCAGGGAATAGCCAATTTGGTCTAGGAAATGTAATAACCTGCTAGGATTTAGTCGGAGCTTAGTAAATAAAAGGTATTTTATACGAGTTCCCAACGCCTGCAGGAATACTGGTAGGTATATGGTTTTCAATTTACAAACGGGGATTATGGATATTTCGGCACAGCAATATTTAACAATGCGTTTTTAGTTTTACATTTATAATCCCACACGAGATTGTTTCATATGTGTCACTAATCTACAAAAATGACACAAAAGCCTAGATTCAGAACAGTTTTTTTTTATCTATATGAAGTAATTGCTTTAATTAGCTCTTTTATACCTACTCGTGTTTGTTATTTGAATTTGCGTAGTCAATGAAACCGCACTTGACCGGCACTATAACCTATAGCTTTATACTTAACTTGAAGTTTATTCAGTTGTGGCAGAGTGGTAATGCGCATGTGCCCGCAATTTATGCAAAACGTAACCAATCTAAAAAGTAAAATCGAGCGCGATCAAGAGTGAGACGGGTGACCAATGGCCAAGCACCCGCGTTTCCGTGCTGATGACTCAACGTACCCTTAGAGTTCGTTAAGTCATCCGTCTAGCTTGTTAACATTAGATAATCATTCAATTTTGTAGGAGGGCTAATGGTGATATGAAAACGTCCGACGCGGAATGGTCAACGCGTTCGATTGCCCACTAATGTGCATTATAACATCTTGGTGAAGTATACTTCAAAACTAAGCATTTATGGGGATAGACCCGTTTTCAACAGGGAGATAAAAAATTGCACCTTATTCTTATAGTAGTCAATGATGATCAAGACGAAATGATCGCATCTCCTACGAATACCCACAAAAACTATTACCACTTCAAGTTGAATTTCACCTAAAAGCAAATTACAATTCTAGGTAAATTAGTTTGCGGGAACGCGGCCAGTTGCAAAATCCCCCATTATTACATGTGCATATATTTACTTCCTACGTTTTGTCGGATTCGCAGTAGCTTCGCTAAAGACCTTGTAATAACACATTTTGCGACGTTAAAATTATTCGTTCTGTTGAAATACTAGTCTTGCTACTTGTCTTCAATTACTTTTCAACATTCATTCTATAAAATTGAACTAACAAACGCGCTCGAAGCCTCTTGTACTAAAATTAGTCACTGCCGCCTCAGATATATTTGTAATAAGCTCCAAATATGTACAATCTAACTTAAAGGTCACAGTCTAACATTTAAAGGTGGTAGAACCCTTTGTAGTTCGACTCCGGTGGCACCACCTCCACCCTTATTTCTGCCTAATAACAGCAGTGTGAAGCGCTGCTGTGTTCTGATTTGAAGGGTGTGGTAAGGGAGATAAACTTAACGAGGCATTCCAACTTAGTCCTCAGGGGTAATAACGCATCTGTTGTCAACTTCAGTTGGGATTCTGGTCTTATCTGGGGTGGATCACAAATGTCCATGGGCGGCAGTTGCCACTTTAAATCAGGTGGACTACATGCTCGTTTGCTACTCCATCATTTTAAAAAAAAGCAAACGAGGTTGCAGTCCACCTCTAATCGAACCTAAATAAGATTTGAGTCCTACATCAGGTCAGCTTTAGATGCATTAACATTCCTGGTGACCAAGTCGGAACGCCTCAGATAACTATGTCTATGTCTTCTTTACCACACCTTTCAAACCATTACACAGGAGCGCTTAAAGTTGCTTCATTGTCAACCTATTACTGGCCCACTACTGGGTTTCCTTTCAGAGTGAGAGGGATTAGGCCACCGCGCTGGCCAAGTGTGAATAGGAAGACTTCACACCTTAGAAACCATTTTTTTTAATAATTCTTAGGTGTGTAGGTTTCCTCCTCATATTTTCCTTCACCGTTATATCATATTGATATAATATTTTGGTTTGAACTCGGATCCCTTAATTGAGAATCCGTGATTGAACCGTTAGACTATTACTGCTGTTATCTGCTAAACTATCTTTACATATATCTATATATCTTTAAGCTGGTATTATTGAACCTCGGACCCCTCAATTGAGAGGCCGTGATTCAACCATAGGCTACCACTGCTAAGCTATCTTTACAATATATGTACATGTATATTTATATCTTTAAAATTCTATTGCCAGGCTGAATTTTTTAAAATTTTTTTTAAATTTTTTTTTCTTTTTTTATTTTTTATTATTTTTATTTTTTTTTTATTTTAAAATAATAACTTTATTTCGATAAAACATTTCGCAGACTGTAAATTCGTAACTACTGCAATAGTAAAAACTGTGTAGCGGTTGTTACGCCCGCTCCTGGACGGAGTATATTCTGTCTGTTTTACAAAACTATCTACAAAGCAGGAATACGAAATAACAGTGAGACTCGGTGATTCTAAATTATGTCAATATTTCGTGAAATCACCTATTGATCTTTACACTGCGGGCCAAACCCAGTTTAAACTGTAGGTATCTGTTGATCTATAAGATAGATCAAATACTTGTAGGTTTACTCAACTAACTGTGGACCTTAGCTTTTATATAATGGAAGTAGCAAATGAGCTTGCGATCCACCTGGTGGTAAGTGGCTACTCCCGCCCATGGGTAACTGTAACCAACTCTAGATAAGATTAGAGTTCAACTTGAGGTCGGTCACAGATGCGTTGCTACCCTTGAGAACTAAGTTGGAACGCCCGATTAGTCTCCCTTACCGCACCGTTCAGAACGGAACATAGCAGCGCTTAACACTATTGTTACGCCGAAATAGGTGTTAGGTGCCGAATAGACTTGTTATTTATGCCGAAAGTAAAAGTCTTATCAACAAACAAACACTTGTACAAAGGATTGATTTATTCCTGCTCATTACTTTGTATTTTTTCAATTAGAACAAGTAGTTATGTTAGAGCCGAGCTACACGAAGTAAATGCCACATTACCTTAATACTATGGAGAAGTAAGTAATTGAATTCTATATAAGAAACTAATTTACAGCTTGTGCTATTAAAATAAAATATATTATTAATATAAAATACTATAGAAAACACAATACTTGGTATAAAAAGAATAAAGAATAAAATAATAAATTTAGTTAAAAATATTAGGTCCAGGCAATGATTGCATGCAGTCCACCTGATGGTAAGTGGCAACTGCCCCCCATCGACATCTGTGACCCACCCCAGACAAAACCAGAATC
>DWRA01001539.1:0-16653 GCA_018250295.1 Spathilepia clonius
CATATAAGAAGGTGGTAGAAACCTTTGTAGTTCGACTCCGGCGGCACCACCGCCACATCTATTTCTGCCTGATAACAGCAGTGTTCAGCGCCGCTGTCATCTGATTTGAAGGGTGTGGTAAGGGAGAAATACTATACGAAAAAATCCAACTTAGTCCTCAGGGGTAGCAACGTATCGGTGGTCAACCTCTGGCAAGATTCTAGTTTGCTACCCCTGAGGAATAGGTATTAAGGAGCACTTTCCCACAAACTTCAAACTAGAACACAGAAGCACTTAACACTGGTGGTATAAAACAGACATAGACAAGGCGTTGAAAAAGCCGAAACACAACATTTTCTACGTTCAAACCTATTAGAATCTTGTAAAATTGTGCTTATATTGTAATTTTATTTACTGTTCAGGAAATAATCTAACCTAATGAGGAAATGCAATGATGGCTGGCAATTGCAGTCTCGACCGCAATGTCAACATTAGCTACCACCATGTTCATAGCTTACGGTTTAATGGCTAGCTTGCGGTAAATTCACTTAAAGCTAATTCTTTCTTACTTTTGACTTACATAGCAATGATAACCTAGTGTTTGAAACTCGGCTTCTCCATCCGAGGTTTAAACCCTAGCCACGCCACCTTTGATTTTCAAAGATACATGCATATTAGATATTAATTATCACTTGCTATAACGGTGAAGGAAAACACATAAATAGGAAAACAAAAAATAAAAAAAATCTCAAAGGTGTGTGAAGCCTACCAATACGCACTTAGCTAGCGCGGTAGATTATTGCCTTAACCCCTTCCGCTCTGAGAGGAGACCCGTGCCCAGGAATGGGACAGCAATGGGTTAACGACCATGTTCATAAGCCTACGGATTAATGGTGGAGCTTGCGATAAATGCACTTACAGCTAAGGTTATTTTTTACATTCAAACCAGTCTATTTAAAATTAGTTTTTTTATGAAATCCAGTGCATTTTTTTACACGTCGTTTACTTCATGGGCGACAGTTGTCCATCATAAAAAAAAACCGTTTAGCGTACACTCAATTGACAAGCGATTTCATTTCATACTTTCACAAAAGAAAAACAAAGTACATTCCTCTTATCTCTCTCTCTACGAGAACAGAACCCAAAGCCCAATTTAGCACTTCCTGCAATAACTTACACGTAAAAGCAAGCCCTAGATTGTTACCACTTGAATGGTTCGATTAGGTTCTATTATCGTACCTTGTATGCACCGTTCCCACTATTCAGGTGGCAATCCCGCACTGGACAAGATGCTGAAATTAATTCTATAGACCAATTAAGCCGTGAATCTGTGCATGGAGGTAAGTTTAAGCGAATTCGCTTCGCTATTGACAGGCTAACAAATTATACGAGAAGATTTTATTTCAAAGATTTATGTACTTAAATTTCCGTTTATGGTTTTCATTAATGTGTTATGTGCATTTAAATATAATGTCTGTCTGGGTGTGATTTGCAAATAACTTTTTATATGCTAATATAATTATTTACATCATACCTAAATTAAAATAATTGGCTAAGTGCGAGTCGAACTCGCACAGGGGGTTCTGTAACACCAAGTGCTCATTTTTTTATTATTAGTATTTATTATTATAGCACTCATAGTATTGAATGAATTGTGAACATGTATACTATCTTTCTATTACGGTTCAATTACAAGTCCAAAAAATTACGAAAAACCAGAATACAGCAACACTCTGCTTTCATAAGGTACAAAACGGTTTGGCGATGGTACCTCCGGAGTCGAACCCCAGACCTCTACCACCTATACTATTCTATCATATCATAACTCCACTTCGATATCAATCTAAAAAACTGTTACAACACTGCAATTTTCGCATGATGAATTAAATTTACATATTTAAATAAGTATTTGGTAGTTCCGAGCTGTTTTGCAATTTTCGAAATTATGAGCTCGTTTATAATCAGGGAATAATGTAAGCGGAGACTGGGAATATTTATGACTTAATTAAATTAATTTACTTCGTATGAGTTTTTGCCGGCGCAATTACCTATACACTCGTACAAGTATGATCATATGTAGGGTTGCCACCTGTAGTCAATTATACACATAATTTTGTGCTATATTTTAATCATTTGTTTTATATATTGTAAAAAATAATGAGTATACTCGTACAAGAGTAATCATAGGTAGGGTTGCCTCCTGCGGTAAATCATTCATATAATATGGTACTATATTTCAGTCGGTTTTACCAAAAATTGTAATAAAATGATAAATTACAAAAAGTAGTATATTTCATTGGTTACAGAGATAATTCTGATGTCGCTTCATGGTTTCTAATATTTACAATATAGGTTAAAAACATTGTCGCCTTAAACCGTGGTAGCGAGATTATTATTTTTTTTGTATTTTTGTATGATGGAAGTAGCAAACGAGCATGCAATCCACCTGATCGTAAGTGGCAACCGCCCCTGAGCACTAAGTTGGAACGCTTAGGATAAACATATCTCCTTTGAAATACCCTTCAAATTGGAATACAGCAGCGCTTAAAATTGCTATTAGGTGGAAATAGATGAAGCAGCCTCCAGAGTCACCGTTCTACTACCTTCGTCGACGAGTTCACAAAAAAGGAAACATTTTCAAAAATAAATATCTACTACATACATTATGCATGTATATGTAAGAAAAATTGAATTTATGTATCTTAAAAAAGAGTGGCAACCCTAATCGTAAGGACTACTTTACGTTTAATATCATTGTTGTTACTTAACAAACGATAGTTTTGCTGTCGATTAACAATTATACTTAAAAAGAGAAATATTTTTAACCATAAAATATGTTTTTAAATTTGTTAGGTCTTAATTCACTTTCAAATTACAGTTACTAGAAAAACATGTATTCATGTACTTAGACCATAAATATCTTTCAAATTTTTTTATTGTATTGAAGTGCAAACGAGCATGCAGTCCACCTAATGTTATATGGCCTATGCCGCCCTCGATTTGTAATCAACTCCAGATAAGATTAGACTCCTACTTGTGGTCGACCACAATTGCATTGCTACCCCTAAAAACTAAGTTGGAATGCCTCGGACAATTATGTCTCCCTTACCACTAGATCAGACATCAGCGCATAACACTGCCGCTATTAGGCAAAAATAGGTGTGACGGTGCTACCACCGCAGTCGAACGCCAAAAATGCTACCATCTTTAATATGAAATTCGTACAAACTTGAGCGTTTCTTATCTATATCACCTTAAAAAAATATGAAGGCCTGTATCTCAATTATAAACTGGAAGTTTTATGAACTTTTTGTCAATATTAATTTACAATAACATGAAAGTCAACGACATAATAACTAATTTCCGATCCGATAGTAGTATAAGAAAAAATCTTGTATCTGACCATGTGTAAAAGCCTCAGTAGGCCTACGCACAATAAATACATACATCTAATCTACAGCTAAACATAAAATAGAATTGAGGAGTCTATCCGTTTGAGCTGATCTCCGAAGCGGCTGGGCCGATTGTCACAGAAATTTCACTGGCTAATAGCTGATTTTATTCGGAATAACATACGCTACTTTTGTTTTAGAAAATGTTTCAGGGATTCGCGTAAAAAAACTTTAAATCTACTGCGCGCGCTCTATTTTAATAAAACTGTTGAAGATATGCAATTTTGATAATGTTTATGTAATGTTAATTTTTTTTATCGCGGGTAAAACCGCGGGGTTCGCATTAAATAAATAAAAACAATATATTGTTAACATTTACTTCGTAGTCAGTTGCTATACTTGCAGTAGTTTTGATAAAGACTTTTGAAAGAATATTGCCCGTAAAACTTACTATAAAAGTGCCGATAGAAACAATCTCCGTGAATTTTACACAAATTGCATGTCACACCGTACCAGATAAAGGAAAGGCTCTAAAAAATCGTATCTGCCACTGATTGGCGTATCGATACATTGATAAATCCTGTCTGTCTGTCTGTCAGACACTGATTACTCTGTGTTAGTGCCGCGGAGTAACGTCAAAATTAAGGTGTATTACTAAGTAGACCAAAATCGCAATATATTTATGTTATTATTCTATGTTTAAAACAAAAAGTTACATTATAACAAAAAGCTACATTTTTTTGTTACATATCCACATGATTGCAGAGTTAGTTGTAATCTTTACAATAAAGAAAATAGCGGACTCAGCTAGTTATATTAAAAAAGAATATTTATTACAATGATTATCGTTACATTGTTCTTAAATATCTATATGCATCAGAATTACAAACTATAACATTTTAAAATCATGTCTTCCTCTTGAATAACAGTAGTATAAATAGTAACTTATTACACACTTAAACATTAAAAATATTGTATTTGAAAAGCTATTTTCAAAATTTTCCAAATAGTCCTGATAAAAAACGTAAATGTTATGTTGTAATGCTATAAAAGAAAGATTATGACGCACTGCTTATTGATGGGAACTGACAGAATCGATAGTGTGGTGTCGGCCTAAGGATAAAAAGTGAGTTCCTAAGAACGCGCAAATTGCAATCCTAGTAAGGCAAAGCCTTCGCTGGCTCAGTAAATAACAATCACAATAGAGTGATAACTCCGTCAACCCGTTCGATTCCCGACGTGACGATAAATTCAGAGTGGACAATTGTGTTGTGGGTATAGTGACTTTATTTTTCAAACCATTATCGTGTCAGCATTGAAGGCTGTTTCTAAGTTTTTCTCGCACTTACGAGGTATTTTATAGATGTAACAAAAAGGTTACGTAAATAAATTACGTTTACAAACGTAAAACTTTTTTTTTGTTTAATTTTTATCTTGTCTACGTCCTTAGCCTTGTCAAACTTCTATACCATTTAAGTTCGTAATTTAAAAACTTTTTCAACATTGACAATTTTTGCAAACTATTATCGTATATAAGGTATAAAAAGGTTTCACATTACAAAAAATATACGTAATAAATTACTACATAGAAATTAATTCAACTTCCGTATTAAGAAACGCTTAATAGAACAAACCACTGAAATTATATCAAATTAAATAGGCATTTTCATTTATGAGTGCAATTTCTTACGATCAAAGTAATGGAAAACGAAAAAGCTATTTTTAAAAATATTTTATTACAAAACACAATCAGTATGATATCATCACATCGAAGTGAAAATTGTTTTAACCATGTTAGTTAAATAGTATAAATATTAAAGCAAAATTCTGATATCCCTGCTCGATTCACTCGTGAGAAAGAAGAAAACAAGCCCGTGTATCATCTCACAGGGTAAGAGGATACGTCATGGTAAATTAGGTGCACTTTAACTTAGGCATCAAGGGTAGTATATCTGTGACCGACCTAAGATACAATTTTAATCTTATCTGGGGTCAATAACAATGTCCATGGATGGCAATTGACAATCAGGTTAATTACATACTCGTTTGTAACTTCTATCGTGTAACAGTTGCGTAAGTATTTGGTAAAACGGATCTTTATACTAAAACATGTCAGTACTCTGGCTTAGAGTAAATTTATATTTACCCTAAGCCCCATACGATACATTTGTGTGTATTATATAGAAACGATTTAATTTGATATGTTTATTCTAGCTACAATTATTTATCTGTGACCCCGAGAATATCTTCAATACACGTAAGTGAATTGGAGATGGATTATTATAAGGATGGATAATTATACCAAGAATAAAGATATCAAATTAAATATTTTATTTACGTTAAATAAACGGTACAATAAATGTGAATTGTAGGACGCTTAACATTAAGGTTGAATTAAGAAAATGGCATCTGAAAGCTCGAAAAAAATTCAAAGACATTTAAATGCGAACCTCCGTGTAACCCTACTTGAATAACCTCATTTGGAAAGGAAATCAGTCTATATCTCAGAGCGGTGACTTTTTCTATAAATAAACCAAGTCTTTAAGTGACTAATTGTGACGTATTTTACGATCAATGCACGGTAAGAGGAATTAAAGGGTAATTGAAGATAGTAAAGTTTTTTGAATCGACTACCGATTTATGACGTCTTCGGTTTGAGTTCCAGCCATTTACGGATCAAGGTGTGTCTATATGAAGTTTTGTGTGGAATTGTCACAAATGTTAGTCTAAAGGCACCGTCCAACCGACAGCGGACGATTGGCGTGACACATGCGTAACGAGAGACACCATACTATGCTTGTTCTGACATATTTCGACAGGGAAGTTCGCTTTCGTCATTCTATGTAACATGATATGAACGACACCATATATTACTAAAAATCATCTCATGAAGCCGCAAAGACACTCTGGTTATACGAAATTCGGTCTCACGTTAGGGGTCTTAGGGTACAACCATTCAAGTAAATCAAATTTTTCGAAATTGTCCAATTAGAAAATTATTATCATTTATTATGGCAAAAAAAACATCATGAGGAAATCTGTATGCCTAAGTTCTGAAAAAATCTCAAAGGCGGATGAAGCCGCATGGGTTGGTAGACTATGACCCAAACCCCAATTCGGTTACAGAGCTAGAACATGAGAAGAGGATGAAGAGAGACATGTATAGGTAAGACGAGGCCTATACCCAACATGTTAGAGACAGCTGCCGCCCATGGACATTTGTAACAATAATCAATACCTAATCTAAGTATAACATTGCCTGAGCACGATCACGAATGCGTTGCTATCCTTAAGGACAAAGTAGGAACGCCTCTAACGCCCTTCCAACTAAATCACTGTGCTTAACATTGATGTTACAGAGCAAACTCTTGTGGAGTGGATGTGGTGCCTCCTGAGTCAAACCACGAAAGGTGCTACCCTTTTCAAAACGCTGTTAGTTTAACAAAGCTTTATGGGAAATGAAAAAGTGACAATGCCGCATTCTCCCTACTTTATGCCTCATTCAGTGTAATTGTTATTACGCCATAAACCATTTCGAGAGCCTCAGAATCTGTTCATTCAACTACTTTTTACCCTATTAATTGAAAACCGAGTTATTCCCTTTTTAGCTTTTTACGGGTATAATTGTTATATCTATATAATTGCGATGAAATAACCAGAAAGAATGCCACATTATATTTTTTCAAGGTCTCATAACTCCATACTGTGCAATATGAAGGTATCCCTTCACATAAAAATATGCATATAAGCGACCAGGCCAAAAACAAGTAACTAAATTTATCTTAACTACTGAACAATCATATATTTTTCTTATTTTCATTGTATTATGAAATAAATTAACGCCATTGTGAACCTTAGTAAGTCTTCTAATTTTTTAGTGAAAATTTAGTCAAAACAGGTTTAGTCGTTACTCTGGTTAGCCACTACAGTCGAAGCTTAAAAATAAATACCAAGATTTTTGATAATCAAATATTATGGCGATTTAAGAAGAAAATCATTGAACTTAAAAAACTCTGTGTGACTTTCTTTCTTCTTTCTTTTCTTTCTCTTTCATCTTAATTATATAGATGTAAGCTTCATTTTTAAATTCCTTATGACAAAATTATTTTCCAAGTACTGCGTACTTTGAAAATAGAATTCCCACAGACGGTGCAGACTTCGATAAAAAAAAGCGCAAAAATTGTTTCAAACTTGGTTTTAATTATATCTTGATGGATATTCCAGCGGCGTGCGTCATTAATTATTGATGATAAAGAGAAAAGGGCCAAATGTAATTCGGTCCAATCGCCCATCGGCCTGGCCCAATCGACACCAGGACCTAATGAAGTGGTCCCGATGCAAGGCCGAAAGAACCGCCTTTGAAATTCTAATTTCGCGTCTTGATTCCAATTAATACTTTCAAATTTTGTGGAATGCCTTTTTTGGGGTCTTTGTTGCATAATTGTCGGAGCTGAGTGCTTTAAGTACACACGCGACAATGTGTAATGTGCTGACTTAATATACTAAAACACGTTTTCCCATATCCATTGGGTGCCTGGATTATATGATAGAAGTAGCAAACAAGCTTGCAGTCCACCTGACTGTAAGTGGCAACTGCCGCTGGTCGAGATTTGTATTCGACCCAGATAAGATCCTACCTGAGGTCAGTCATACATGCAATGCCACTCCTGAGAACTTAGAAAGCACCAGAAAGTTATGTATCTCTTACTTTTCAAACAAGAGTAAAAAGAAAACCAATATTCCTACTCGATTCACTTTATTTTTTTTTTTTCTTGATTAAGTAGCAAACGAACATGCAGTCCACCTGATGGTAAGTGGCAACTGCCACCCATGAACATTTGTAATCCACTCCAGATAAAACTAGAATCCTATCTGAGGTCGATCACAGATGCGTTGCTACTCCTGAGGACTAAGTTGGAATGCCTCGGATAAGTAAGTCCCACTTACCACACCCTTCAAACCAGAAGACAGCAGCGCTTAACACTGTTGTTATTAGACAAAAATAGGTATGGCGGTGGAGCCACCGGAGTCGAACCACAATGGGTTCTGCCACCTTTATGAACAATGAATAACACAGGCCTGTATAATATGTGACAGAGGCACTCCTCAAAAGTTGCAACACTCCTTTTGCACTCGCTAGCGTTAATTATATATATGGTACATTGCCGATGATTGTCAACGGTAGAGCCCACATACTATCAAATAGATTGTATTTGCTTTTTCATTTGAGTAAAATTTATTTACCGTGTAACTTTTATGTAAATAAAAGTCTAAAAAGCATATTTCATTATGAATGCTTTCCTACTACTAATTAATATTGGGTATGGGTACCTATGTTGAAAATTGTTGACGTAAAATGTTTGTCCATTTTTTTATTACACAGCAATAACAAACGAACATTCAGTCCACCTTATATATCATCTTTAATCTACCCCAGGGATTATTACAAGACTACCTGAGGTTGACCTTGTGCCATGAATCTCGCAATCAACGCATCTGAATGCATTGCTACCCCTGCGGACTAAGTTGGAAGGCCTCGATTTTCTTACCAAGACCAGAATTCAGCAGCGCTTATCATTTTTGTTATTGCGTAGAAATAGGTATAGCGGTGGTGCTGCCGATGTCTAACCACAAAACGTCTAGGTTATTTTCGGTAAGAATTTTCTAATAAGTAATGTTTTTGCAAGTACCCTTAACATATGTAGTATATTTCCAGAATGACATGGGGAAGACGACAATCAAAAAACTAACGAAATAGCCGTGCAGATTCGATCAAAATCACAATTTCAACCAGCCTAGTGAAAAAGAAACCTACGAACACAATTAAAGAACTATAAATATAATTAAGGACAAATCGGAAACCGGAGTTAAAGGAAACAGTAATGACAGCCGACCGTACCCGCCAAATGACAAGGTTGCCGCCATTTTAGACGTAATTTCGGGTTGCGTATGCGCAGATTATAGTGCGCACGGAATTAGCTGCGACACAAAATGGCACATCGATCGATGTTATAAAAAGTATTGGCCATTTCTAGGGATTCGGAAACGAACGGTTGTTAGGCTTTTGATAAAAAAAGAATTGAGAAAAAATGTTCTAAGTTTAACTGTAAAATATTTTTCTGCCTCTGTATTTTCCATGTTTAATATGATTTTACAAAACAGCAATGAAATTATGTAGAAAAAAATAATAGCAAATAGACAACAAAATACAAAAACACGAATGATAGTTCTCTGCGTGTACATGTGTATGTATATTCGTGATTGTGTATGTGTATATGGTGATGGTATTTTATCCCCGTACTGTATAAAATAATATGGTCTAAAATTTCGACCGGTACAGTTAGTACTTATTGATCGAAAAACACATAATACACAATATCAATATAACAAAATCGTCAACTTTGTACATATATGTGTATTTGAATGCATTATCCCTATATCATCTACAATTTCAAACTGTGTGGTAGTGTACCACGTTTATCGAAAAACACAATATGACGCAATCGACTAGTAAGTGTGAGTAAATGCGTATACTCATGAATGTGTGTGTGTATACGTGGATACTAAGACAAAATCAACGACGAATTATCTAAACAACAAGCACAGCGTTGTGATTTACTGACAGAAGTGGACGCGACAAAAAGAGTGCAGTAGCGAGCGGCATGCCGGCCTCATATCTCGCCATATCTGCCGCGCCCGCTTTTTACTCCAGACAATCGGACAACGCTGCCGTTTAATAGACAATTAAAACGTCTTTCTTCCTGACGCGTTCGATTTTAACAAATACCGTCTTTTTCTAGATGAAGGGTTGGTCGTACGTTGTAAACATGATAGGAGTTATGCGTTAAACATAGAGTCTGCTTTTAAAGTGATATTTATCAAGAAATCACAATGTGTAATTCGAATGGATATGGAGTTATTTTTTTATTGTTTAGCGTAGCAAACGATCATGCAGTAAACCTGATGATATGTGACAACTTCCATGGACATCTGTAACCCCAGATAAGATTAGAGTCGTACCAGAGATCGACCCACAGATGGGTTACTCCCCGTGACGATTAAGTTAGAATGTTTCGGATAAGTATGTCCCTCTTACCACACCATTTAAATAAAAACAGTGCTAAACTGATATGATAAGGTAGGTACAGCGGTAGTACCCCCGGAGTCGATTTACAAAGGGTTCTACCACCTTCAAAAATAAACAACGAGAATTGACTTAAACAACTGAATACAAAATAACTTAAAATATTATATGAATACACTCACCGATAATACTGGAACGCCTGTGGCACATGCAGGTCCATTGGCATGGACGCGTGCGCATGCGCATGGGTGTACTCATGCTGCATCATGCCATGCATGCCGTGGCCGAGCATGGCGGCCCACGGGGACGACGCAAACCCACCGGGATGTTCCATTGCACTTATTCACTTATAAGTCATCTTGGATTATCACTATAGTTTGAATATTCGCTTTATTTATAGTCTCTTTTCCATTGCTTCATATAAGTTTATTACGCGTATTTCCCTGTACCTGTTTATCATTTATTATTATGATTAAGTAACTAATGTTACTAATATTAAGTAGAAGACACATAGAAGAGACAGGTTTCCAACAAGTTTCCGATACTGTTCTCTATTACTACCTACCTACCTACTTACTTACTACAATTAGTACCAACCATATTTTCAATATAATTCAATCAGTCAATTAATCAATAGCCTCTAAGAATAACGACTGTACCTTTAAAATTTATTTTCATATATTACTAAAAATCCATTCTTATTTAGGTATGTTACTGTAGTTTAGATATATCATCGTCAACCCATTACTGTCCCACTGCTGGGCACGTGTCTCCTCTCAGAATTAGAGGGCCATAGTCCACCACGCTGGCCAAGTGCGAATTGATAGACTTCACACACTTTTTTGAGAACTTTTTTTTTCAACGTACTCTCAAGTGTGCAGGTTTCCTCACGATGTTTTCCTTCACCGTTATAGCAAGTGATAATTAATTAATAAATAATACGCACATAACTTCGAAAAATCAGAGGTATGCGTACCTGGGGTTTGAACCTCGAACCCCTCAACTGAGAGGCTGTGATTCAACCACTAGGCTACCACTGCTTTCCTTCAATTGCTTGCTTGTTTTCAATGTTATATATAAGACCAGTAAAATATTAGTTATGTATTGTTGTTGTAATAGTAAAATTGATTTACACTGACTAGATATTGGAATAGACTTGTACCCAGCATACATAAACAGTGTACCAGAAATGTAAAGACGTGTTATCCGATAAATACCTATAGGTGCCTACGTAGTTTCCTTAAAAAATAACAAATAGGTAATTTGTGAAGCAAAGTGTAAAATACAAGTAATCTATGGGAGTTAAACACCGCCACATACGTACGAACTTAATTTGCTTAAGGACATAAAGTTACTACAAGATTGCGTAATCTAAGTGTGGAATTTACACAAATTAAGGATTTACCTTACAACCAATGCTGTACCTACATAAATATGTAGGTAACGGTAAGGTAACAACATAGATATGTTGAACGTATCCGCAATAAAAGACCACATGTAGTTAAAGTAACCAATGAAGATAATTGTTTCTAAGATAAAAATCTATCAATTAATTTATTAATATTTACATACGCTAAGAAAAAATGGTCATCTACGGTCATAGGTAGAAGAGTGTTATTTTACATCACGACAGTGCTCGACCGCACACATCTTTGATGAGTAGGCAAAAATGTATGTGTCTTGACTGAGCAGCTTTTAATAAGAAGAACCAACTTACTTCTTATTTATTTATTTCACACATTCATACAATTTACATGTATAGGCCAGTATGCATGCCAATTACTGGAGTGTACAATAATCGCCAAATTTTTAGACATGTAATTGAAATAGAAAAGAACTTAATTAAACATATATGAAAATAAAAAATAAATGCCTATATGGCTCATTGCTCAAAACAGAGAAGAGAGATGAGCCTCCTTTTAAGGGAGAGTACAGTGTCGTTGATAATATCAATATTCTAATCCGTCCTTCCAAACTACTTCTTGTCAAAGGTATAACCTCATTATTAACGTTATGTAAGTAGGTACTAATCGATAACTTTCTGGCACATATTTAACGCTTATTTTGATTAAAAGTCATGATACGATAAAGACAAATCGCACATGGCACATTATTCACAGAGTCACAAAAACTGACTTTAAAATACGATGATGGTAATTACTAAACCTAAAAATTAGTAAAGGTAAACAATTTTATACCTTCGAAATCCCGTGTAAAAATACAAAAGTGTAACATTATGAGACATATTTTTCAACTTTAAACTAAACACATAATTAGAAGCCAATTTACCAAAAAAATTGTGGGGTCTATAAATGCATAGCCAATTTTCTGTAGTTGAATGTGAGGTATTGTCTTCCAAAAATAATTACTTAATATTTTACGACTCAAGGGTAGGTGGTTATTGTTCCCAATGTATTGTGCAGTACCTATAAGCCTAAAATTCGTTTCTGATGACGCAATCATTATTTAATTCGACATTCGACCCTTGTTCGTTCGAAATTCGAATAATTATACTTTTTGAAATCTAGCGCACAGGCACAGGCATTCCGACTTTCATCCTCTTCAACGAAAATGGCGCGCGATCTGTCAGAACGCTTTGGCGGGCTTTACGCGATTGTTGCCCACTAATGGTTGCATTCCGCGAAACAATGGGGAAACGCGTTCTTGAGACACAAAGGATATTTCCGTTTGATGTGAATTGTTGCTGTGATTTCAGAAATTCTCTATGTATCGGTTCTGGCTCCGAGTAATATGTGGCTCGAGAGTTCAAAGGCTTTTAATGTAGGTACCTTTTGATATTACACAACGTTTTGCGTTCTTTGTCCGTTGTATTTTTATTTTAAACGTCAGAGGTTACGGTCGTTACGCCAATGCTACCCACATCATATTATTCTTAAGTGTAGGTAGGTACATAGCTACATACAATTTAGTAAACAAATATAAAAACATATGATAAATATTTTATTATTTCCTGTAGTAAATTTAATAGATAAAAATTCGAATTTCTAATGCGATATTAAGAATTTAGGTAGGTAGGTATCTACCTAAATGGCGGTACCTAGGTACTGCAATGTTAGTATGTAAATGGCAAATATTAAAAAATATTTAATTCATGAAATTAATGTTAAAGGCTTAGTTATGTAATTTATTAAATTTAAAATTTTGTAAGGTGTAGTTTTCTAGGCGTCTTTATTAGAAGATTATTGTAAATGGAATGGTATTATCAATGTCAAAATTTAACCCATTACGGAACCTGTGTTGGGCACGGGTCAATTTTCAGAATGGTAATTAACCGTGGTCTAATTAGCTTAGTTCAAGTAAGTGTGTTTAAAAATAAGTGACGTTGTGTCTTTTACGCAATTTTAAATAACTAGCTAAGTAGCTGAGACGATGATACTTTTTAAAATTTGATTTGTCACATTTTATTAACATTTATATTATTTTAACTAAAAGTATTGTTTTTGACATGCAGTCCGCTCACAATAGTGTTAGAGGGATAGTGTATTCAATTTGTAAAATAAAAATGGTGAAAAAACTTGGCATGTCAAGGGTGCGTTCATTCAGCCTCATTACGAAAATTATATAATGTTGGCACCTTTCATCGGCAGCACATGCGTGCAGTGTACATAATGCAGAGAACACAATGAGCTCACATAGAAAATTTCAGGGCGTTCAATGGCGACACTTGAGCGTTCAAGAGCCTGGGGAGATTACAAAACAATGGATTTTTCCAAAATACATAATAATGCGCCACGTCAAATGGCGGTTTTGTTAGCAAGCTTAGAGATCCGCATGGAATAGAGAAACGTTTAGTTATTTCATTTTATCGTTTTTAAAATAGAGTACTTACTACGTTATACCTATTGTTACGATTCATCGAGTCATTATATTGAGTAAAATATATAAATAATTTCATATTTTCTTACAACTCTACTACTTTATTGCTTATGAATTATTAAACGTCGTTTAGTTCCTAACACCTACAGGTTTCTAAGAACATTTCAGTAGTTATTGACTTATAAATAAGTAATGCGATTCAAGATATGACAGATAGAGAGTAAGTATATATATTTTAAATGTTGAAGTAGACTATGAATGATAAATACCCTAATCCTTATTTATGTACCTGATTAACTAAGGTACATAGGGAATATTTGTTGTTACTTTATATCCAAAACTTATCTCGTATGACATCAAATAGGGTTACCCCTAGCAATATACGTAGGTATCTAGTCTACGAGTCTGCATTAACGTAACTAAAACACCCACAAAACCACAACTGTCACGCCAGCCGCCGTCATTATCTAGTCGTGGCTACAAAAAACCTTAATTACAATCGGGGCTAAGCTACTGAACCCTCATAAATTTGCCTGAGTAATTGCGACACATGGATGGATTTTCGAGATTTTTTGGGACCGCGCTCGAGTGGAGTGCCGGCCGCTATGCCGCGCGAATTATTAAAAAGTATAAAATAAAAAATATAACACTTGAGAGGGCGGTCTGCCGGAATATAACACGCCAGCTTAGTCACGGACAAATTGCTACATGTAATTATTGGTACGAGCTATTGCTACTTTCCTACTTTTTATTTTGGCATTATGTTTGGATTCTTTGAATATAATCGTGTTACACGGAGTTAGGTTTACGTTTACTATGATGGTTCAAAATTGGGACTTCATCATAAGTAGATACATATTTAGGTAAGTAAATAATATCGCCGTGTGAACATTTTACAAACCCTGACCTATTGCACAAATATTTTATATAGATATTATTTGTTATTAGATATTAGTCTCATTCATATCTCCTTATCTATGTTTGCTGCAATTATTTTATGTCCCTTTACATTAATTAATTATTTTAAAAATCCAACGTAAGCATCAATGATACTCATGTGCTCTAATCATACGATGATACTCATGTAGTCTAAAAACAAATATCATTAATCACGATATCATAATCACTTAAAAACAACATTTTACAAAAACTATTTGAAACCGGTAGCGGAACAAAAACGCATCCAATGAATTAACTCACCCTCGACGATAAAATCTAACCAACCGCACGACAAAAGAATTAGTCAAAATAATACAAAAAAATAAAGTTACACAATAGCTTTTGAAACGGGCTGTGGGCGAAATTGTTACTACAGTGTAGCAACATCTGTCCAAAGGGGAGTTTGCTTGTTGATAAACGTCCCAACCGACACATCATACTGTACAAATACCGACCATGCAACGGGTATATAAGATACACATTTCGACAATAAAAGAGATACAATGCTACATTTAACGCAAGTCTCGTTAAAGTTAACGCCATTACTGTCAAATTGTGGGCCAATCAGCGCGCGTCGACGCCACCCAATCAGCGCCGTGTGCGCTCGTGTCCTGAATGCCAAATTTGGGCAGAAACTAGAACAATTTGAAGTTTACGTCTGTTACGAGTGTCAATTACTGAATTTCGGGGCTCATTTGTCATGACTGTTTGAGTTCAGCTCATCGGGCATTAATTACCTGCATGTAAATACTTAACTGAGCTTTCGCTACTTTAACAAGTCTGGAATATAATTATTAATGCTAAAATGTTACAGTTGTGGGTTACCATCTACCCACTAAGCGGTTCCCGAAATCACGGGAATGAAACGCGTTATGCTTTATACAATATCGGAACTTAGCTAGGTACGTTTTTTATAACACTGAAGTAACAAACGAACAAGTGCACTTGATGATCAGTGCTCACTGCCACCCGTGGTAACCTGTAACTAAGTCTACACAGAAAAAGGTATTCTACCTGAAGCCGATCACAAATGCGTTAACATTCCAAGTACTAGGATGGTCCACTCATCGAAGTCAGCTGGTATTCATACTCTTCCACGAGGACACAAGAACTGGTTCTCGTCAAAAATAAATGTGGCTGTGGTAGATACTTCCACGGTCGAACTATAGTTACTGGTCTAACTACATTTCGGGTAGATACTAATACAATCTAGTCTCTGTAGTTCCGGGAACAGAATAGGGCTACGGTATCCCCTGCCTGTCGTAAGAGGCGACTAAAAGCGGGCTTCTGGGGTTGCGGGTGGTAAGAGTACGAGCTCGAACTGCCTGGTCAGTGATCCCGGGACGGACGACGGTATGTGTGGTCGCATACTGTCGTAAAACACTAGACGGTATGGTGCGTGTGTCACCTGGGTGAGGCCCG
>DWRA01001540.1:0-16652 GCA_018250295.1 Spathilepia clonius
TTAGAGTTAAAACTTCGTAGGTAAGTGTATTCTGTAAATCGTTTTCCGAATTTTGTACAAAAATATATTAAATTTAGGGGGGGCTCCCCATACATAGAACGAAAAATAATTCATCTTATCTACACTATCTGGGGTATCTATAGAAAGGTCTTTAAAAATGACGTTGAGATTTCTAAAACCATTTTTGCTCAAAGTCGATTGTTTGAGAGATAAGCCCTTTCAAAGCAGTAAAATGTGTGCCCCCCCCCCTCTAACTTTTAAACTAAGAGAGTGAAAATCTGGATAAAACATATGTTGTAGATGTCAAGGAAAACTTTCAACGAAAATTGGTTCGAACAAGATATTATTGACAGTTTTTGAGATATAGCACTTTTTCAAAAACCGAATAACATTATTTCGTACTTCATATAAACACTATGAAAAACAAACTTATTTTGGTAGTTGGAAGACTGTTCAACTTTATTTATTATTTAATGATAATGCTACGGAGCCCTTCGCTTGCGAGTCCGACTCGCACTTGGCCGTTTTTTAGGAATAGTTACTTTCATATCGTAAAGATTCCGATACGTGGTATGTGATTATTTGGTGTTTTTAATTATTTAATATTATTCTTAACCTTTTGCTGTATCAATAGAGGCAGAGTCCTATTTTGCCGTATACTAGTACTATTTTATCGCTGCAGGATGGCATAACGCAGATACTCTTATGCGAAGCGTATTAGCTTAGTCCTCAGGGTCAGCAATAGATAGGTATATGGCCGACATTAGGTACAAACCTATTAGAAGTTAATAAAAATAACTATTATCCACTGTGACTACCTACTTATTATCAAATGGAATGCTTTTTCGTTTCCCGCCCCAAATCATTAGAAACTTAGCGTATAATTATTCACATTCAAAAACTCTTCGATTAAAATATAAAATAGTCGTTAATATAAAAAAAAACGCATACAATTGTGAAATCAGTCAGATATAATTATACAATACTAAATCAGAAATAAGTTTTATTCTAGACTAAATTAAATTAAAGGTTAATTATAGTAAACGGCCAATATCTAACCATTTAATATTTCAGTTCAGCTTTCGTAACACGATTTATAATATTATTTATCGTTTGATATATAAATTCCTCCATATTGCATTATTGGCCCGCAATATAATGTTACCCGTCAAAGGCTTCTGAGTTCTAAATCTAATTTTTCTTAAAGGCTATAATCAAAAGTTACTATCTAATATTAGAGAAGGTTCTGAAGCTTCAAATTGCGGATCGTCTTTTAATGTCGTAACAAAATTTAAACGTCTTTTAAGAGACAGGCATAAAGTGAAAATCAAATTTGTTGGGTTATAAAGCGCTTTAATTTAGAGATAAAAGTTTTGAAAGGTTTATATTTATTTTATGGTTTCGAACTAGCGTGCAAGTCGCTTGATCTTGAATGGGGACTGCAGACAACGGAATCCTATAAAGGACACGATAACATTGGGGTCCTGACTGAACGTCAATACTAGTAAAAGGGATAGAACTAGTACCTACAGCTTGATTAGAGATGTTCCACTGCTACATCTTTTTCTAACGTGAAGGAGTTCTTACGATTAGATGGGTGTCGATACCAGCTAACTTACATATGAGGCAACCATCTTAGTTCTCAAAGGTAGTAACATATCTGTGATCGGATTGGTTACATTAGTAGGTTGGACCCCTGTTCTATATGATGTTTATTATAGATGTTCGTGAGCGGCACTTACTACTTACAATCAGGTGGACTGCAAATTTGTTTACTCCTTCAAGAACAACATTCATTCGCAGCACCTAAGATAGTTCCGGTAAAAAAAAATATATATACCTATGTTATTTTATTTTCTGTACATTTGATTGAAAGCAACGGCATTGGGTAGTTTGTGATGAGGTTGGGTTTTATCATACGGAAACCCTCATCCGGAGTGCTCTAGCGCCGACAGACATGTTTGCTATTTTACGTGTTTATTAATAAATTATGCAAATGACAACTAAAACAAACATGTTTTTGATACCTTACAATATGCCAATCAAATCTCCTGTATTTTTATGAATCCTTTAAATGAATAAACTATAAAATAATATAAAAAAAAACATCCTGTGTTGTTGTAAATGAAAATAAAAAAGATATAGGTATATGCTATCACCATTGCGCCTAAAACCTTACACCTTAGATACTGTAGTGTGATATTTCGTTTGACTGGTGTAAAATTTTCTAAGCCTTTTTATGTAGAAAATACTTAGAAAAATACCAACAAAGTTTAATTAAGCCTTTCCAAAATTAACATGTAGGTAAAAGACACAAATCAGTAAAAATTAGATACCTATAAATAAATGGTACAAATTGTATAAGCGGACGTAAAAGCCTAAGGAGAAAAATATTATAATCTAGGCTTACCTGAAGTTAGGGAGTCGTACGTTTTGGTATACGTGTCATCGTAGTCGTAATACGTAGCCTCCGTACAAGCCAGAAGATAGGTCACACTCACTAATATAGTCCACACCGCCATGGTTCATCCAAACTAGGACTCTGCACTTACAAACTGCGCTACATCCAGGTCGTAAATTATGAATCACAGCCGATATCAACTGTAGACACAAATACGTTGAGGTTTGTGGCTAATACCGATGTATGGTTATGATTAATTACAGTAGTAATAAATGTGATTTTGATAACGACGTTCGGAAACACTGCGTTTTTAATTTACCTTATGTGATTTATTACGGTGACAAGTTAATTGGAATAGAATTAATTATATGAGGAAAGACCTAGTAAATAGGTTAGTGAGTTAATAAGTACTTCATAATGAATATATTCAATTGTTACGGGATCGTAAAATTTTAAACTCTGCATAATTTTATAATTCCATTACATTATTTTTAGGTGGCCAAATGATTAATGTAAGTACTTTTACGGCTCTAAACAGCTGCTGGTCGTCATGTGGCTTGCGCGGACGTTAGGTGCATAGTATTTTTTAATAACTATCTTAGCCTATTTTTATTTTATGTGAATAAGTCCTCACAGAAATATTTTATATAATACGATAGATGCAAAGCTTTATAATTAATAATTAGATCATACAAATAATTTAATATAATTATACGCATGAGCACAGAACCTCCTTATCCAGTTTTCGTCAAAGATTCATTTTTCTGCTGAAACAAGCAAATACCTGTTTTTCTTATATTGACACGCATTTATCATAGTTAATCTATACAAATAAATTAAGTTAGAGTGTCTGTTTGTAATATAAAATAACCGCTTTTTACTAAATACATACGTATGTATACACTTTACGTATACCAAAATAACATTTTTTTCAATTTTTGTCTGTCTGTCGGTCTGTCTGTTTGTTCCGGCTAATCTCTGGAATGGCTGGACCGATTTTGACGTGACTTTCATTGGCAGATAGCTGATATAATAGGGAGTATCTTAGGCTACTTTTATTTTCCGCGGAAAACAGTTTAAACCCATTAAATATATCTCGCGCGCCCCATTTTGTTAAAACTGTTGAAATTAAAAAAAAAATGTTATGTTTAAGTCATGTTACTTTTTTAACGCGGGTAAAACCGCGGGGTGCAATTAGTCTGTAATAAAATTGACATTCATGGCATATTTAGATAAATAAAACTGCTTATAGTATATGCTTTTACTTTTACTTATAGTATATACTTTTACTGATGAACATATGGCTCACTAGCTCATAACAGTAGGTAATCTTTTGCAAGGCTGTAATCACGATTTAAACGAGAACGTTCATAAATGAGGGTTTAATGGGAGTATTGTTTCTCTTTGATCATTAAAAATAAAAGGCATGTATTCAACATGCATTTTTATTAAAACAAAACGCCTACAGACATCTCGTATTGTGTGCTCGGAAACAGTTTTTAACTATAACTGCTAATAAAAATAGGAACAGGATGTTTTTCTAACACTCACAGGAAATATGTGCGCCTATGTACCTATATCCGCCGGAAAGTCTTGTACTCATTAAAGACATAACATAACGATCTATATAAGCTGATATTGAAATCAGAAAAGTTTATCTTATTTCACTCATGTAATGATTATTATCGAAAGTCAAAAAATAATTATTTCATGGAATTCGTTAACACAAATTAATAAATACACTCGTATTGCAACCCCATATTTCAGATTTGAATAAAATAATTATTATTTAGACCGCAAATTTGTTCATTTATATAGTATCTACGTGGTATCATTAAAATTTTACAACTACCTAAACCACTTAATTAATTGAAATAGCATACTCAATTATTCATTTATGTTTAGGCCAGTTATTAATATAATCGACCTATCCATTTTTTGCGTATCATAAGTTCTAGGTACGTGTAAAAATTTCTGCTTGACACAAATTTTCAAATTTCGACCTTTAGTAGATAAAAACTTGGATTGGATTGATTTATTTATTACTTAATAATGAGTGTTAATAATAGAATTTACTGAATAATAAACATTAAAATTACATAACCCGTTATAATTTACTCATTTATTTCACAGATCAACCAACAATTCAGCAACGAACAAGGCAAAGATGAAAAGTGGGAGATTAATGTAATGTACCGCGTTCGGGACCAAATAGTACATTAATTGGAAACAACCCGAATTAAAAGCAGGTAACTAGCCCCGATAATCCCTAACCCTTGATCCTGCCAAAGACCCCGTCGAAAAGTTTTATAGGCATAAAATATTACGTCTATTTGAGCTAGAGTTGGAAGTAATTCATGTTTGATTCGAATAGTTAATACTCGAGTTGACGATCGATGTGGTACAGTGGTCATATGGTTTGCTAGGAACGTTCCGAGTTAGACTCCAGGCCAGGTAGTTATGTAAATAACGAATTCAAGTTTTTGTTCTGGTTTTTCGTATATATATCTTACATGATCAAATGTAGTTCCTACCTAATATGATTGTTTGGTTAATTAGAAGTTTAGTCAACTACAATAATTTTAACCCTCGACATAAAGGTAATGCTAATAAATATCAAGAATTTTAAACTGAGATTTTGATATATCAGAAAATACCAAGAAAATAATAATAACAGGTAGTTAAAAAGTTTAAAGTTATAGATATTGTAACTCATTTTGTGTATAATTTTATTTGCAACGTAACAAAATAAGAACACAAACGGAGCTATGAACTAAATAAGCTACCGACATCAACTCCTTAATAATTCCGCTTCTCCTTCCTAACGAATCCTATTTGCAAAGTAGCAGCCGGATATCTGTTATTTACCGCTGCGAAACAAATATAGGTCACTGGAACGACTATTGTTTTGGTTATAGTTCAAGCTAAGTTCGAAAGCTTTGCATTGTTCGCATAGATGAGACTTGAGACTTTGCAACAGTCTGTTGTGCAGGAGTTGAAAGAATCAGGACTCTTCGTCTTCCTTCGTTAGAGTCTTTCGAAGAAAACTATTCTTAACTTAACTAAAAAGGATTTTTTGCTTTATAATTATCCAACTAAATAGATTCTATGCAGCGTTATTTATTGTAATATTTATTTATGTACCTACGGGTAGGTAATAACACAACAGCATTCCACATATGGTGGACACGACTTTGAATCATGTAAGGCACGCGTAGCATTCATACGTAATAATTGTTAAATATCAATTCGACCGTTTATCTGTCGGTATGTCACAGTATATTTATTAGAAGATAGTATTATACATATAGATGAAATTTAAAAGTTAGGTACATTTGCGGGCATACGCAATTAAGAATAACTATCAAATGTGGCTCTCCATTCGATTAATGAGGGATGTAAAAACGGATTTTTTGTAAAATTGGTAGTTTTTAAACAGCAAACTTGTATATGTATTATAGCACCAAATATATCATGATTATAACCAACCTAATTCTGTTGAATATCAGTACCATGCCCTCTAGTAGCGTATTGCAAAATGAGTTTTGTAAAGAGTCTACTACATCCTATAATGAAAAACATTTTTCCACTCATAGCCCCCACTTAGCCTCGAACAGAAATCTGAATTTGTCATTTAGATGTCAGATTTGTCAGGAATTGAACTCAGGCCCTTTTTCAGTGTAGCAATCGCTAGTTAAAAACAATGTGGGAGTCAAAGTTCAATAAAATCTAAGTCGTTACTTGAAGACTTCGTTCCAGTTTTAATTAATTATATTGCAGAATAAGCATTAACGAAGGGTCCGTTTCGTAAGCCACACAATCGGAGGGAAGTTTTGGTTACGACAGGCCAGCGGTTATGTAAAGTGTGGATCAAGATTAATTAATTATACTATTTTCGGCAAATCCACATCAAAGTCCCTTTCAAAAGTTCGCAAATTAATCACTATACACAAATGTATATCGATATATCATATGTATAAACTTTTATCCACTGTTTAGCCCGTAAGATTTGTAAAAATGATTTATGATCTTTTACGGGTTATAAGCAGCTCTTGAAAAAAAAATAACTAGTATGTTATCCAAACAACAATTAAATTGTAATAATCATAACTTAAACACAATGGATTTTCCTAAAGTTTCAATGCTATTTCTAGAGTTAATTTTTGGTGAAATTTCATCAAAGTCATCTCATGATTTTGCCGTGAAACCCTCACAAACAGATTTACCTTCGCATATGTAATATTACTATAGAATAATGTATACAGACGCCGATGTAAACTAATCACACTCCTATTCACAATCGGTCGTTAGACACCTATTCGAGAATGTATTAACTAAGACTCGAGCACTCATTATGCCTGTCAATCGACGTTAGTTGATCATAGGCTGACTGAAGCAAGGGTAAAAAGCATGAATAATATCTGGTTGAAAATATTGCCACCCACACTGGAAGTTCAGGGCTCAAATCCAAAGAACCTTTAATTTTTCTAAATCATGTACGTACAAAATAATTGTCACTTGCGTTAAAAATGAAAGAAAACCTAAATACCTGATAGTTACACGAAAAATATGTTCTCAAAAAGGTATACAGGCCATCAGTCCACATTTGGCCCACGTGATGGGCAATGGCCTAAATCCTTTTCAATCTGGGAGGAAACCCGTGCCCAACAGACAAAGAATGTAAAGGTACACTACTATATAAAAATCTAAATCAACGTTCCAGATGAAATCTAAAAATGAGAAAGAGCATTTGGCACTTCAAGAAGTCAAAGTTTACATATTTTAAAAACATTAACATATACGGCATTCAATGGTTAATTCGATAGTTTTATCTTAGTTTATGATTCCATAAATCGATGTCATCAATTTACATCGTTCATACAGGGCTCTTAAACGTAAAACACCATTCAATTTGCAACCATTTCAATCACTAGTGGACTCACAAAGGGATAATCAGCGTCGGCTGAATAATGCAAATTTATTCGGATAGCAAAACGTTGCCATTGATTGGGTTTCAGTAATCCCCGCTATTTGCATTTCAGCTCAACGTGAAACATGATACTATTTAATAACTAGTTTTCAATAGAATCAACTTGTTACTCGGTTATTCATATGAAATTTCCAATGAATTTATTTTCCTACAACAAACACAATATTTTTACGTACACTATTTTATTTTACGAAGTAAATGAATTGGATTACTGAAATAATATTGTCTGTTAGTTCTTACTACATTTGTTTGTGAAAACATAAGTAGTTATTATTTGTTTTAATAAAGATTGCAATAAAAAATAAACTTATATTTACCTCGCGCTCATTTCCCTTATTAAGTGAGCAATGAACATAAACCAAAGCAGCCATTTTGTAAAATTATAATCATATCATTATTCAAATAAATTATACCAAGTGTTAAACGATAATTTATCGAAACTATTAACATCATAATGGCAATAACCATAAAAATATACGTACATTAGTTTTCATATTAGGTATAGCTTTAATATTTGAAGCGAATTTATCCAACGAAAATTCGCAATCTCCGACCTTTTTCGCATTCATGATACTTCGCCGTGAAAAATTAAGTTCAAGGTTCGAACATGGAAAGTTTTAGAATTTCCACGACATTGGTATATTTAATACCTCGTTGCAAAGAAATTGAGCTCGGCATTGAAATATGTTTTACCTCAGAAAAATAAATGTTGGTACAAAATATTGCACAGAATTCCTAAGCATATGAGCTTATTTCACCACTTTAAAACTCGAGAGAATTTTTGAAAAATCTAGCATTTAGATGAAAATATCTGTTGAATGTAGTTTTATACGAGCCCTAAGCTTAAGCTTGAAAAGAGGGATAATCCTAACAGCATTTACAACACGGATAACAAAGTAATTGACACGAAACGTCTTCTAAACGATCCATTTATTTTAGAAAATGGACGTATAACGATACATTTCTCACGTTTCGTTCAAGGAAAACGGTACGAGGGGAATAAAACGATAATTTATAGGGGTTTACGTAAAAGAAAAACCTTACAGTAGCACATTAAATGTTTAAAAAAGCTTTTACTTTGCTCTTTAAGGGTCTATTCCCACTATCGTTCAGTTTCAATCCGCACACGATCCGCTACACTGTTAAAATTACAAGTGTGTCGATCCAGTCGGATCTAATCCGATCCAATCACATCCATCAACGCACCGATTTCGTTTCAAATCTCCTGTCGATGTTCTGATTATTTTGATTGTGTATTTGCAGTATATTCATTTTCTATTAACATGACAACTATGAAGGTGAAAATTATTGAGTTACGCGGGATATTAACTTATTTACAAACTCGGGCTACGTAATGACGATCGCATGGATGGATGATAGTGTGTATTGACGCCAAAGACGAACCAAGAATTAATATTAATAGTAGTTATTTGAAACCGTTAGTTTCTGCAAAATACTAAAAAATATAACCAAATTTATAAAACTGTAGTTTGATGATAACACTTCTACAATACAATGTAGACTAAAGAGCAAAATTGTGTAAACGTTTTACGGAATAAAGGTGTCAAGAAGTACTTAAGAAAGTTGTCGAAGAAGTTATATTTTATAAATATAAAGCAGATCGTTAAATAAAAGGTTTGAATCGGTAACGGAGAACGATATCGTAATTTTGAGTTAAACGCTATTGAACGAGCGTTCACGAGAGTTGCTGAAAAACTTATTTCACAAAGTAGGTTTCGGTGGGCGTCAAATGAGAGAAGTTTCCCATTGAGACCGATGCTAGCTATACAATCGGACCGTTAATTACGTGTTGCTGGAATCGGAAAAGTCTTTGATGGGGTTAGGTTTAATTGCCATATTTAAGAAAAATCGGTTAGTTTATTTATGGTCTTTTGTTTTATTTAAAAAACTCGAAGACTAAAGAATTGGATGACAACGTCAGAATGTCAAAAAACACGAAAAGTGTACATTACAATATGTTATGTCTATTTCAATTTTCCCATACCGATTAGATATATATTGTAGATACATTAATAATATGATTTTTTTTTGTATATATTGTAATTTGCTCTGGCACGATAAAAAATCGAAATAATTTAGACTATTCTGTTAAAATTATAATTCTAAATTGAAAAATGTAAGTTTTGACTTTCAATTTCCATTTTCGTTTTTAGGAAGTGTATCTTCTACGGAATAGCAATATTAAAGCGGCAACCCGATTCTATAGATCGTTTTCGACATATAATTAAGCGGTATAGCATGTGTATGGAATTGTTCATACAAATGTACAACACATAACTTAGGGCATTCTGTAATTTGCTTCATATACATCGAGACATTCTGCATTCAGAGAATATAGCCATTACCGAGGGACATACGCAAGCTTGTTTGCGTATGTCCCTCGGTAATCCAATCGATATTCTGTCTGTAGACAATTGTATAGTCATTAATACTTAACTTTTTAATGATATAGTAGTAGCAAATGAGCACCTAGTCTACATGATGGTAAGTAGTCATTGCTGCACATGGACGTCTGTAGTCAACCTCAGATAAGATTAGAGCCTTACCTGATGTCGGTTACAGATGCGTTGTTACCCCTGAGTACTAAGTTGGAATGCCTCTTACCACACTCTTCAAACTAGAGCGCAGTGGCGCTGTTATTAGGCAGAAGTAGGTGTACCGGTGATGCCTCCAAAGTGTTCCACACAAAGGCATCTACCACCTTCATAATTACAGTCTCAATTATATACTGTAGATATCTTATATAAATAGAAATAACCTATTGCCAATATTAGGTATTTAAATTTAACGTAAAACTAAAAAATACTACCAAATAGGTAGTGTACGAGTATTCATAAGTAAAATTAGAATATACATTTTTACCGGACCATACTAAAATTACTTTTGTTTCCAGTCATAGCTCCGTAATTTTTTTTTGTAATTTTCGCTGCGTATTTATACTGTAGCATAAACTTCTTTACCAAAATTTGTTGCTTAGGTCTTGGCTACAATTCACTCTGCCTGGTGGCTTAGCTAAGACCTAGCTGAGTGATAAACTTAATCAAATCAGATAGAGTAAAGTCAAACGGATAAAGCGCGGTTTTAGCCCCCAAAGGAGGCGCTGTCTAATGGCCGTCATTTGAGCTACAGACATCCACGTAGATACCTAAGTAAATGTTATTCACGAAAAGCAATTTTCGCGAGCACAAACATTTTTGTTCCTCAATTTGAAAAAAGAAAAGAAAATACTTCGTCATTTCCGGTTCGAATTTGTTATCGGCGCGGCGTTAATGAGTTCTGTAGTAGAATTAAGGGGTAAAGTTTTCAACGCTTTCAAATCTGTATTATTTCCATGTAAACAGCTTGGAATATTAATCACGTTGAACCGGGACCAGTCAATTACACCGCGATTCTGCTCGGGATTGTTTTGATTACGAGAATTATTTGCGATGGTAAATATTGTGAGTGTTCTATACAATGAAAGCGTTATCGTCCTCTATTATCACATTAAGGTGGTGAACAAAATAAATGATTGATAGGCCGTAAGATAAAGATAAAATATAAAGCTGTTTGATTTAGCCAGAATAAATCGCGAGTAAAATGTTAATGCATACAAAATAACTGAATATTTTCGTAGAAAAGTGGTCTTGTAAAAGTTTCTTTATGAAAATTTGGTATTGGTTTCACATACAGCACGTAATCAATTAAAAATACTCGATTGATTGTCAGCGGATAAAAAATTAAGCATGAAAAAATAATCAAACCACTAGAGCAGTTCAGACGGCACGAATATTTTTCCAATAAAACGATCATCTCAATTTTCAGATGGAACTTTTCCATGAAAAGTTGTACGAGTTTTTATATTTCATATTTAACTATGGACATAAACTATATGCTCTGATTTATAAATGTGTTATTAAAAAAATAAAATGTGTTTTTAAATAAAATTTCCCTTATGTTAAGATATATTTTTTGTCTCGTTTACTTACTTATCTTCACGATATTATTACGGTAAAAAACCATAGGATATATCCAGGCGGCTGAAGTAATTTGTACTCCAACTACGAAGGTATCTACCACCTGACTATTAGATTAGATATTATTTCAGAACTCTTGTAGGGACATCTACAAAACAGTTCTTAAGTATTTATCTACTCTGCAGTTTCCGCCACATTCCCAGGACCAATATGTTCAATATGTCGCAAAAAATATATGAAACTATGTGGGCTCTTAGGTTTTTCTTCGTCTTGTTTATACAAGAAAGTGTTCCATTCTTGGAATAACAAAACGCTTACTTTGATAAACGTTTTCTGCCTGCGTACATTGTCGAAAGGAAGTAACAGAATTGTTTCACCACCATGAATTGGGCTATAAGCGATACAAAACGTATCTATCAACTTCCGAGATCTAGATAAACTTATTAAAAATGAATTTTACAAACTTATTTACAGTTGGACAGTACGGTTCAATGTTTTGGGCCTGCAGAAGTAATTCCAAATAGTATTGAATTATAACTGGACTTGGTCGCAGATAACATCACAAAGTTAAACAAAGGGGCGGCTCACACCTACTACACTGCGTATCTATAACAATAGCTTAAAAGTACAAGCATACTAAAAATATGATAGCGTCTCAAAGAACTTGACTTTCTCTAAAAACTATTTAGCACCTCAAAAACCGGTTTTTCGCCTGCAGTGGGTATATACCATTTTCTTCAGGTCGTCCGCTAATCTGGTCTAGAGGCGCCCTTTCCTTCGTCTAGGCGTGGCGTCACTTTAGGGCATATCTTCTCAATCGGTTGTCCAAGCAACAATTAATTTGCAAATTACTACTACGAATACCTACAAAATTGAATACAATAACAACGTTGGTCTATGAATCTAAAATTTTTACGAGTTTCCGCTTTATATGAAACATTCCTCTCGAGACATGAAATTCATTCTCCTATCTTGTGACTTTAAATTCGTTTTAACGACATCGTGAAACCGCGTGTGGTAAGCGGGCCGTGAGTCTTCATTTACTGCGGAGTGGAGCCGCGGCGTAGCGAACCGACGTCCATATAATTAACAGCCTCTGTCAAATTCACACCCGTCACTCTATACGCCCGATTTGGTGTAAATTCTGAAGTGGAAAGACCAGGGTTGACAGAAGTGTAATATATCTATAAATAAATTAAATTAAAGTGCCAACGTTTGACTTTAATGAAGAGAATTTTGGGGTAAATAATTAAAATTAAACATAAATATTAGATATTTCATTATTTGTTTGTATGTGCGTAAAATTAAGAGAATCCCTACACAATGTATTACTTATTATCTGTATTATGTGATAAGTATGTGTTATTACTTATATAATATAAGCAAAAATAATTTATACTTACTATCGTAAAACTACTTAACGGTCACAAAGGCAAAAGTTTAAATAAAACAGAATTAATTCACAGTTTTTGGTAACGTAATTCTATTTTCACGTGTATCAGCCCTATAACTTAGAATTGAGAGCAGTGTATAAACTGGAAGATATCTTCGTCTCAAGAATTATTGATAGGTCTTTCCGTAATAAGGCTCAGTCCAACGCTGTACAAAATATCCCAATTAATAGTTCGGAGCCAACTTTTTGATGAATTAGCTATTAAACATTCAGAGTTTCAGGGTCACTGTTTTGCGGTCGCGTCAAAGTTCTTAGAATTGGAGTTATAACCAACTAGAATAAATTATAATTTTCATAACAACCGCGAGGTTATTTAAAATGAATCGGAATTAATTGAGTAAATAGTTGTACAGTAAATGAAAGTTAATTATTCGAAGACGTTTGTCTGTGTATAGACAGCCCTTATTATATCTCCTACATGTTTTGGTATCAAACTGTCTCAATATGGTATTGATATAAAATAAGCCAATCTATGTCGAATATTTTTATACATCCCATAACGGATAAGGTTAAACGACGCCTCTCGAACTTTAATATAGGACCACAGGCACGCTATGCCATTCCCTCTAATTACCCATCCACCTTCCCACTGCGCGTAACGTTGCTTAACTTTGTAGATACGAGTACGTAAATAATAACCTACACAAGCTCTATAACTGCACTCTTCGCTGCATACTACTTATTAAAGTAGTCAAATGCTTAGAATTTAATACGGGACACGACAACAGTTTTTACATAAGTTATTTGACAGTGCCTATTACCGATCAGAGGTCAGATCGGAGGTCAGTGTATCAGGTAACAGTTGAATTATTCATATACCAAACAACGTTACGTTAATTTCCAATGTTACTAAGCCGTTAAATTTAACTTAATAGCGTCTTCAACTTCACTTCGTTATGAAATATAAAAATTTGTTTACTAATTTATTAATTCCAATTAGTTACTAATTAAATTAGCTATCCAAAAAAGTGTAGTTCGATTAACATAATTATCTTAATCTTAATTTTATTCAATGTTTCGAAATGTCAACTTTCATAAATTACGTTAATTTGTTACTTCGCAGAACCTATAAATGTATATAGTATAACTACACAATTGTTTACCTCCTGTAACCGCGTAATCATTAAAATGGGAATAGGAAAACGACGCTCGTAGTCTAGTCACCACAATCGCTAATTAAGAGTTAATTTATTATATTGTTTGTGTAATAGAAGTAATATAAAATGTAACATATATACTTGTCATCAACCCATTATTATCCCACTGTTGGGCACGAGTTTGCTTTCAGAATGAGAAGGATTAATCCATAGTCTAGCGTCTTGCCAAGTACGAATTAGTAGACTTCACACACATTTGAAAACATTTTTTTTAAACTTATGCTTGTGCATGAGTTCTTTACAACGTCAAAATTTTACTAACAACGCTTTTAAACTTAAAATTTACATTTTAACTCAATTTTGACCAAATTATGAAGAATTGTTATATATGTATGCACCGTAAAAGAGGGTATTTAATTTCTATTACGCTTGCCACTACATTACCATGGAATGTTTCTGTAATTTCCATGGGAATTTGTATTTGTAGAACCCTTAGTGGTTTAACCTCAAAAACACCACCGCCGCGCCTCTTGCTCCCTAAAATCGACAGTATTAAGCGCTGTTTTGTTCTGGTTTGAAGGGTGTGGTAAGGGAGACATAATTATCCGTTGCGTTTCAACTTAGTTCTCAGTCTCCAGAGGTAGCAAATCATCAGTAGCCGACCCTCAGGTAAGACTACTCTTACATGGTTGTGACCACAGCTATCCATGACCGGCAATAGCCACTTACGAACAGATAGACTGCGTGCTTGTTTCCTTCTTCTATACCATAAAAAGAGAGTAGTAGGGATTGATGCTCGCGATCTCATAACCAGGCAAGTCTAGGACATGTCTGGATAGTTTAAATCTAGCTAGAGCGTTCTCGTTAGGGATGTAGATAATATCTTCTGTCTACACGAGGGGCACTTGCTGTAATCCGTAAGCTTGAGATAACGACCTGTGTTCTGTAAAGTGCATAATACGCGCTATCGCTGTTTCTTGTTCTTTGTATTTTAAGACCGGACCTACTTTTAACACGCCTTTGTTCTTCTAATTAAGTTACAAATAAATACGTTAAGGCTTTAGAAGTAAGTCGAATGGTATAATACAAATAAGTTTAATGTAACGCGAGAATAACAATAAATGCCTATATAAAACTATATTCATATAATCATGTAGCTGTATATAAAATTGTCGTTATTTATGATTTTGTGTGTCATACAACAACGGCATAAATAATAAAGAATTACGAGACTGTAATTAACAAACGAAACATTGCTTAATAGTAATATTTAAGTTTTGGTTAAGTAAAACATTTAAAACGAATTGAGGAATGAAATATACTAATATAAATAACAATATATCAAGTACGTATTGGAATACCAGCGAATATTTATTAAACTAGGTGTCACTTAATTTGAAAAACATCTCGAATATCTATAACACGTATAAAATGTAACTTATTACAGATTTTTTTATGTTTTAAAACTTCACGCTGTATTCAGACTTCATGCTATATACTCGTATGTCTATGTACCCGCGTTTTAAATAGTACAATCGTATTTAATATTCTTATATGCAACAGACATGTTCTGGTGACTAAATAGTTACACGCCAATTTGTTTGCAACGAAACAAAGAAGTGACATCACTATTGTATGTACTCAGTAAGGCTAGCTTATTTATAGACGTGATGGGATTAATTGTGACCACAAGGAATATATTATTAGTTAATCGAAACAATTGACGTTCAAGTTTAAGGCCCTATATATTTAGCAAAGTGTTCAAATACTACTTAATAGCAGAGTATTTTTGATTATTACGAATATTATTGAACACAGAATATTAACAGCAATTTGTAAGCAGACGTATGCTTCGATCATAACTTACCTGGTAAGGCAATGCCTACCCAAGTATGTAATAACGCTAGAATAATGTGTCTAGTGTCTATTAAATATTTTGTACATTTTAGTGTTCGTAGCTTCGGAGTCTTAGATAGTGGTGAATTTTTATACGCGCTTCCGTGCTTAAGTGAGACCACGTTGAGTTGTTGGTCGCGGTTGTTACCATTAAGTAACATTTAATAAATCTTTATCGAGGTGGTTTTAGAAAAACCCATACGGAGCTAGTATACTCTAGGACTCTCGTTATAGCCAAAAGAAACCCGTATTAAACCGTAGTGTATAGGGTAGCAGCTATACCTAATCTAAATTACGTCATTAACCATTATAAAAAACTGATAAGCATATTATTGGATATCCATCTTGATTGGTATGCAACTTACTCGTAACATTAACGTAGATTTTCTTTATTCTCGGAATAACGTAATTCTCATGAGACTGGGGTTAGCTTAAGTATAGTTAATCATACAAGCTACGTGATTGGGAATACAAGGTACAAAGCCACGCTGGATTGATTTTACGTTGAAGAAACAAAGAAATGTTACACAAGGTTCTACAGGGAACTACATGTTATTAAAAGCAAATACGGTAGGTGCTCTGTTTTTATACATTGTAAACTGTTTTTACTGTAACTTTATTTATTGTTTTTGGTGTAACATTGACGTCAGAAGGTATATACTTGTTTTTTACTGTATTTAATAAATTGCATTATAAACATTACTATTTTAAGTTGGTTTTCTTTAATTTATTAAATGTATTATAAGTATTGTATTATAAGTTACTAGCTGACCCGGCAAACGTTGTTTTGCCTTATAAAAATGATTAAACTACTAAAATAGCTATTAAAAAATAAGGG